>MDKH01110233.1:0-23437 GCA_005239495.1 Nicotiana undulata
TTATATCCTCTTCAATCCTTAATTTAGTACTGTACCTGTTGTATACGTCATTCCATGTCGTGGACGGGAATTCTCTTAGACTTTCTTTGAGTCGTCTCGTGGCTTTTGAACCTTTCTCGTTCAAGTTGCTTGTGAATGCCATAGCTGCCCAGTTGTCAGGCACCCTTGGTAGTTGCATTCTTTCCCTTTGAAACCTGTCTACAAACTCACGGAGCAATTCCTTGTCTCCTTGCTTTATCTTGAATATATCTTCCATTCGTTTTTCAACTTTTTGTGCACCAGAATGTGCTTTTATAAACGAATCTGCAAGTTCAGCAAAAGAATTTATAGAGTTTTCAGGGAGAAGAGAATACCAGGTTAAGGCTCCTTTCGTGAGTGTTTCTCCGAATTTTTTGACAAGGACTGATTCTATTTCCTCTTTTGTTAAATTATTGCCTTTTACTCCAGTAGTGAAATCAGTCATGTGATCACGTGGGTCGGTTGTTCCATCGTATTTGGGGACATCGTGCATTCTAAACTTCTTGGGAATTTTCCAAAACTTAAGCTCTATGAATCCGGGTCTATGATCGCAGACCGGACCGCAAAGCAGGTATGCGGCCCGCAAAGGGGACCGCAAAAAAGGTCCCAAAAACTAGGCAGGGTTGGACAGGTTTGCGGTCCGCAGATCAGTTCTGCGGTTGCATAATGGACCACAGAACTTCCTTCCAAAGTCTCTCATGCTAGATATGCGATGTATTGTGCGATCTGCGAAATGGTTATGCAGCCGCATAATAGACCGCAAAACAACCTCCAAAATTGGCCATTTCTCTACTTCACTCTACGACGGATCTGCGGTCTGCGGAGTCGTATAATGGACCGCAGAAATGCCATTTCTGCAATGATTTTTCTTCAACTCCCCAACGCACTATTCAAGCCATAAAGATCGGTGTCATGAAACTCCGGGTTTTAGGTGAAATTTTACGGGCCTTACACCTTCTGTAGTTATTTAGGGCTCGCCGTCTCCTTCTTCTATTCGAATCAATATTTGGATTGATATAAGGATGCACGTATGATTTTCAATTCTATATTATATGTGTATTTGGATCCCAAAAAGGATTTAGGTGCAGTATGCAGACGTCATTTTTAGCTTTGGGCCTTCCACTTTGGTCTTAGTTCGTGTTTTCTATGTGTTTGCCTCTTTTTCTTTCTTTTGTTTTTGGTGGATTCATGGAATTTTGAATCGCATTTATTAGCATATTGTATCTCTTTTGACGCATAGTATGAACTATGAACGTACATAGTCAATTTTGGGACGAAGATTTCTATTGCGCATACTCCAAAACGAGTTAAAGTATAATGTAACTCTTTGAACAATGTTAGTTGTAAATTTGCTCATACATATTTTAGGTTAACTAATAGCAATTTCAATTGTTACTCAAGTTCCTCTATCTTTCATTTGACCATTCCTCCAGAACCCTTGAATAATTTTCGACTCCTTTTTATTTATGTGCAAACTTTTGTGTCGGGATTATTTAAGCAGGTTTTGATTGAACAGAGTCGCAAGCACCAGTATATTTTCACTTTATTCAACTCCTTCAGAGAAATAAAGTATGGGATTAAAAAGGATGGTTCAGTATCAGGCATTCTACCCACTAACAAGGACTTTGTCGTACATTATCTTGCTTACCCTTCTTCAACAGAACGTTCCGTTGAGACTCTTGGCGGCATTCCAGGCATTGTCAAGGCTCGAACTTCACAGTCAAATAATCTAGAGCTTTATTTTCGGTAGAAGATCCTTATTAACACGCCTTTGGTGAGCTTAATTATAGCAATAATTTTGTGCTGATTATCCAAGACTAAAGTAAGGGATGTCAATAGTAGTTTTGGGATATCGAGACAATCTTCAACAAGTCCTTTTAATCGTGAACAAGAAAATTCACATTCATTAGCTGCACAAAAGGTGAATGAGTCTGGATGTTTGATAGCTACTAATTTGAAGGAGCATCTCTCAGCTAATATTGTTTTTCATGTTGTTGAAGCTTGTTATGTTAATGGAATGGTAGACTATCAACATGTTCTTGTTGTTCATGCTGATGTTGCAAGAAGAAAAAAGAGACAGCGAGCAGAGGTGCAACCTAAATTTTAGAAGGCAGGTCTTATGGATGTTGATCGGGAGGCTTTGATGATTTTACTACCTCCTCTCTTCTCCTTAAAAGATATGCTTGTAAATATTTGGTTAAGATATTGTGCAAGTTTGAGCTTGGAAAAATAAAACAGGACGGACTTGACTGGCAAAATTTGGATAGGAAGATGGAGATGGAGCGGAGTCTTGGCATTGATTTTAATATCAAAGAGGATCCTAAACCTATGAATTGGGAAAAGATCATACTTCAGGGCTCAGATGATTAGAGATGTCAGAAATCGGTATATGAATTGTTTGGAGAGCGTCAAATACTTGCGTGATGGGGGTCTGGAGGTTGGGGAGAGCAAGCTCAAAAAGCTTATTGTTAGAGTTTCATATTACTTTTTGAATAGGCCTTTCCGTAGATTCTGGATAAAAAAAGGGTATGGTCCTCAAAAGGATCTTGAATTTAGCGTATTCCAGAACATTGATTTCCGAGTGCACAATCCTAAATTATTAAGCTACTGTGAGAGCCAAGTATCATCTGGATTGAAACATAGATGGGATGATATATGTGCCTTCCGAGTTTTTTGTATAAATGTAAGATGTAATTGCATCTTTGTGAACTCAAGGACGGATACATTCAACAAGAAATCAGAAAATTCTCATATCAAGAAACTTACGATAGTACAACAGGATGGTTCTCCTCTCATACACTTGATTGGACGAGGATGTGCATTGCTGTGAGATTTATGTCAATATGCCCTCATCCTGATACAAACTCTGTACTTAAATCTTTCTTTTCCCGCTTCTAAAAGTGAAAGAGGATTGCAATTATGTGAAAGTTGTAATGAAGAGCAAGAGAAAGTGAGTAAAGAAGCGGAAAACAATGAAGTCGGTGAACAAGCAAAAAAAGCTATGAAATTAATGAACGAATGATTTAGAAGATGATGAATATGAGTTTGAGGGCGATGATATTGAATATGAGATGGATGCATACGAATCTCTTAACCTTGTTGTCCAGGAAGGGGATGTCTCTCTGCATGATGATCCACAAATAAACCATGATAATGTTTCGAGAGATTACTTGCAAGAGCTATTTGATAACTTTCCATTCAGTACAGTGATGAGTGGGGATTTTGACTACTTATTAACGCCTTTTAGCTTTTGTTTTAGTCCAAAAGTATTTGATTGTGTTCTTGAAAACTAATGAATGTGCTAAATTGCAGGAATATTGGAAGATGGACTCCCGAGATAAAATCCAACTTAAAAGGGAGTTATCTAAACTCAAAGCCACAGATGGCGAAGGAAAGGCCAACAGACTTGTGCAAAGTACGATCCACACATGAATTGTGAGGCCGAAAAAGATGGTTAGGAAAAAAGTTCATAGAATGTGCAAAGTTCCAAGTTTCCAAGCCCTCAGAAGTGCAGACCGCACATAGGCCGCAGAAGAAGTGCCTTGTTGCCGTAGACGGAAAATAGTGCGTACCACAGATGGCCAAAGTGTGATCGCAGTTACAATTATGAGGATCCCAGAAAGAATGTCTCGCGGCCACAAATCAGAATTATGCGGCCGCAGACCTCCAGTTCCTGACAAGTTGAAGAAATCTGCAGACCGCACATGAAATTGTGCGGCCACTGAACCTCCCAAAGGGCATTTTTGTCCGAAATTTCCAACCATGTATAAATAGACGAGTTTCACAATTTTAGGTCAGCTTTTGACATCAGCAGCTACAGTAGCCGTTTCTCTTTACTTCATTTAGTAGTTTTTCATATTTTGGGACCTTTTAACATAGATTTTCTCATTTTGATTTCACAATATGAGTTTAATTATCATTGTTTCTTCAATTTCTTCAATTTCAAGCATGAGTAGCTAGATTTTTACTATGGTTGTGACACAACCCTAGTGTATAAACCATGTGGGTGTTTAATTTAATGCTTGTTTATGGTTGGGTGTTTATTATTTAGTTTTTTTTCATGCTTTAATTTGTGGAATTAATAGTTGCAAACATTAGTTCATGCATATTTGACTTAGTCACTACTTGAGGAAGAGAGACTCAGTCTACGAAGACTTGGCTAACAAGAAATTGGGTCAATCGAGAGATTGATTATCCCAATTAAAGGGTTCAACCTAGAGATAGTAATAACCCGACTTGAGCTTTAATCAACCGTTTTGTCCAATACCCATTTGGACTTGAGAAAGCCAAATTGGGCAAAATAACTCCATGACCGAGAGGTATTGAGTAGGTAATTAAGAGTTGATAGCTATAATACACCCCGATCAATAAAACAAGCATTAAGGCTAATATCCCATTAGGTAGACACCTAGGTGATGGTCATAACCCTAGGCTTTTTATAAAACTTGAAAAGCAACAAAAACAATACTCTTAGTTTTATTTCTCAACTTGCAATCTTAGTTTTAAATTAGACATAGAAACAACCCAAATTTGTGGAAGTGTAAATCAAGATAGCCAAACTCGCATACTACAATATATACTCGTAACTCCAATATATAGCTCCTTGTGAAAATCGACCCCAACTCTTGTTGGATACTATTATTGCAATCGACTGTTTCATAACCTTGATTTGAGGTGTAAATTGGACGAGATCAATTTTTGGCTCCGTTGCCGGGGAGCTAAACATGGTATTAGCTATGTATTTAGGTGTGTTTTTTGGAATATCTTCTTTTCCTTACTTGTTATTAACATATTGAGTTATTGTAGGTGCAATCATGGCAAAAACTAAGCTTGGAAACATAGATTTTGGGGGATGTGGACGTTGAGGATGACCAAATAGATGAGGTCCCTCTTGAACCTCAAGCCAATAGACGAGGCCGAGTGCCTCATGACAATGTGCCCGCTCCACCCCCACCTCCACCACGATCGGCTCCACACCGGGTGTTGCCGAATGAAGGGTATGCAAGTGGTATAGTCCCTCCTCGTATTAAGGCAGGAAACTTCCAAATAACCAATGTGATACTCACTTTGCTCGAGCAACGAGGGTTCTTCACCGGCACCGGGTCAAAATGCATACAAACACTTGAAAGGGTTTGTAGATACGTGTTGGGGGAGTAAAAAAACAATCGTCTCCAAGGATGCTTTGAGGCTAAGGCTTTTTACCTTCTCTCTACAGGGGATAGCTTTATATTGGTTGGAACGTTTTCCAAATTATTCCATTCATACTTGGGATGAATTAGCGAAGAAATTTCATTCTAAGTATTTCTCTCCCGGTCACATGGCTATTCTTTGGGATGAAATTCTAGCTTTCAAGCAAAAGCCCAATGAACCACTACACGAGATATGGGAAAGGTATAGAACAATGGTGAAAGAGTGCCCCAACAACAATATGACGGAGAACATGATTCAACAAACTTTCTGTCGGGGGATCAATACAACCAACCAATGTGTAGTGAATCAACTTGCGTGTGGGAACTTCATGATTACGCCTTATGTGGCGGTGTGTGATATTTTGGATGAGATGGAGGATACTTCATCGGCGTGGAAATCTCGGGATAATGTTCCACAAGGTGATCCTAATGTGATTCTCTTTCACAAAGAGCTGCATGATCATGGGCAAGCCACAACCGAGTTGACAACCACCATTAACCAATTGGAAAAGTCTCAACTTCAATAAGTGAAAAAACCGAGGCAAGTCAATGAAATGGAGGGCGTAAGTATGATAGTGAAAAAGCAAAGAACAAGAAGTCCACAAGTGCAACAAAGATTGGACAATTTTGTGCAAGATGATAGTGGATTTGGTCATGGTGACTCTTACAATAACCAAGAAGAAGAGGTCCAATATGTGAACTTTCAAGGGCAAATAAAAAACTTCCAAGTCCCTAGCCAACAACAATGGATACCTCAAGATAATCAAGGCAATTGGAGTGGTGGAAACAATCAAAACAATTGGAATAGTAGTGACAATCAAGGAAATTGGAATGGAAGCAATAATCAAAGGAATTGCATAACAACAATAACCAAGAAAATTGGGGAGGCAATAATCAAGGCGGGTGGAGTACCAATCAAGGAAATCGGGGATCGAGTTTTCAAAGGCCCTCGATGTACCAACAACCGAGCAACCCACCTCCTTATCCTTCCCATGGTCCTAGTTCTTGTAACAATGAAATGGGCCATATTGAGAACATGTTCAAACAAATGATGGAGAAGAATGTTGATTTCGATGCCCAACTTGCTTCACACAACACATCGATCCGCAACTTAGAGTGCAAATGGGGTAAATCTCTCAAGCTTTAATTTATCGTCCTAAGTGGGCACTACAAAGTGACACGGTGGTGAACCCAAAGGGTGGAAACAATACGGGGCATGCCATGGCCTTTACTACAAGAAGTGGAAGAGGTGGGAATGTACCCACCTCAAGTAAAAGGCAACTTGTGGATGATGAGAAAGTGGTAGAAGAAGAAGATATCCCGAACAATATGGTGCAAGCAAATGTTGAAGTGCGCATTGATATTGATGACACGGTGGAAGATACTCAAGAAGAAGTGAACCCACCTAGGGATCATGTTATTGACATACCCGAACCGGTAGTGCAAAAGGCTAAGGCACCATTAACTAAGACACCTCCTTCATATCCTCAAAGGCTCGCCAAGAAAAATGGCGAGAATCAATTCAAAAAGTTCATTGACAGGATGAAGAGTCTCTCGATAAATGTGCCATTAGTTTAAGCCTTGGATAAAATGCTCGGTTATGCAAAGTTTATGAAGGATTTGGGGACAAAGAAACGGTCGATTAATTTTGAAACTATCAAAGTCACTCATCAAGTGAGTGCAATTGTGCGTTCGATGGCTCCTAAATTGGAAGATCCTGGTGCTTTCACAATCCCTTGTACCATTGAACGTGACGAGTTTGCTAAAGCTCTTTGTGAACTTGGGGCATGTATCAATTTGATGCCATATTCGGTTTTCAAGACCTTGAGAATATGGCAACCAAGACCCACATATATGAGATTACAAATGATCGATCGTACAATAAAGAGATCGTTGGGAGTGATTGAAGATGTATTGGTTCGTGTTGATAAGTTCATTCTTCCGGCGAATTTTATTATTCTTGATTGTGAAGTGGACTATGAGGTGCCGATTATTATTGGAAGACCTTCCCTTGATACGGTGAAGGCTCTTGTTGATATGGAAGTCGGAGAACTCACTTTCCGAATGGGTGATGAAAAGGTGGTGTTCCACGTTTGCAAATCTATGCGATAACCAAATAGCCATGAAATGTGTTCATTAATGGACTTGGTGACTAAGGTGATTATTGATGGTACAAGTGCCACGATTAGAAGCTGTCTTTCTCAACTTTGATGATGGCGAGATGGATGGCTTCATAGAATGTGTGAATTCTTTACAAGGAATGGTGTTTGTACAACTATGCACCCCAGAAACTTTCCTTGGATCTTGATAGTAGAAAAACTCCTCCTACAAGGCCTTCAATTGAAGAGCTTCCTACCTTGGAGTTGAATCCATTGCCTCCACATCTTAGGTATGAATTTCTTGGCCCTTGTTCTACCTTACCGATTATTCTTTCCTCTTGTTTGACTAATGTGCAGGTTGACTCCACTTTGGCGGTGCTCTACAAGAGGAAGAAGGCTATTGGGTGGACTTTGGAGTATATTTGGGGAATAAGCCCTACATTTTGCATGCACAAGATTAACTTGGAGGAAGATGCCAAACCATCCATTGAACATCAAATGAGACTCGATAAAGCTATGCAAGACGTGGTAAAAAAGGAGATCATAAAGTGGTTGGATGTCGGGGTTGTCTACCCCATTTTCGATAGTTCGTGGACTTCTTCGGTGCAATGTGTCCCAAAGAAAGGGGGCATGACAGTGGTCACCAACGACAAGAACGAGTTGATTCCCACAAGAACGGTGACTGGGTGGAGTGTGTGTGTGGACTATCACAAGCTAAACAAAGTCACAAGGAAGGATCATTTTCCACTTCCCTTCCTTGACCAAATGCTTGATATGTTGGCCGTCCGTGCTTTCTATTGCTTCTAGATGGATATTCTGGCTACAACCAAATCCTTATTGCTCTGGAAGATCAAGAGAAAACAACTTTCACATGTCCCTATGGCGCTTTCGCTTTCAAGCGGATACCATTTAGCTTATGTAATGCACCGATGAATTTTCAAAGGTGTATGGTGACGATTTTTACGGATATGGCTGAGGAATACCTTGAATTCCTCATGGATGACTTCTCGGTAGTCGGGGATTCCTTTGATGATTTCTTGGCAAATTTGGATAAAGTATTGGCAAGGTGTGAAGAAACGAAATTGGTGCTAAATTGGGAGAAATGCCATTTCATGGTCAAGGAAGGCATTGTCCTTGGCCACAAGATTTCGAAGTATGGCATAGAGGTCGACAAGGCAAAGATAGAGGTGATTTCTAAACTTTCACCTCTAACTTCAGTGAAAGGCGTGCGATGTTTCTTGGGTCAGGCGGGGTTCTACCGGTGTTTTATCAAGGATTTTTCAAAAGTGGTGAACCCGTTGTGCAAACTCTTAGAGAAATGTGCTAAGTTTCACTTCAATGATGATTTCATGAGAGCCTTTGAATTTCTAAATTTCAAGTTGACAACCACTCCCATTATCACCGCTCCTTATTAGAGTATCCCTTTTGAGCTCATGTGTGATGCTAGTGATGTAGCGGTTGGAGCAGTTTTGGAGCAACGCATCAACAAGATTTTTCATCCGGTCTACTATGCTAGTAAGACCATAAATGATGCCCAAGTCAACTACATCGTTACAGAGAAAGAGATCCTTTCCATTGTGTTTGTAATTGAGAAGTTCTGCCCATACTTGATGGGTGCAATATTTATTGTTCATACGGATCATGCGACACTTCGCTATCTTATGAGAAAGAAAGATTCAAAAGATCGGTTGATGAGATAGGTGCTATTGCTTCAAGAGTTTGATATTGACATCCAAGATTAAAAAAGGGAGTGAAAATCAAGTGGCGGACCACTTGTCTTGTTTGGAGGAGGAGGGGAGGCCGCATGATGGCCTTGAAATCAATGACTCCTTCCCGATGAGAAATTCTTGGCTATTTCAATGAAGGAGTTGCCATGGTTCGCGGATCTAGAAAACTTCCTTGCGTGTGGAATCATCCCGGATAAATTCTCTTCAAATCAAAGGAAGAAGCTCAAACGAGATTGTCAAGACTATTATTGGAATGAGCCATACCTTTTCTGGATTTGCACGGATGGGGTAATTGAAATATGTGTACCAGACGAAGAGCAAAGTGTTATTCTTGAGGCTTGCCATTCTTCGCCTTATGGTGGTCACCATGGCGGAACAAAAACGACGACCAAAGTTCTCAGTTGCGGTTTCTCTTTGCCCACACTTTACAAAGAAGCAAGTGAGGTGGTAAAAAGATGAGATGAATGTCAACGGGACGGTGTAATATCGAAGAAGAATGAAGTGACTCTCACTACCATTTTGGAGATTGACATTTTTGATGTGTGGGGTATTGACTTCATGGGTCCTTTTGTGAGTTCTTATGGAAACACCTACATCTTGGTCGCGGTTGATTATGTTTCTAAATGGGTGAGGCCATTTCTCTAGCCCAACAATGAAGCGAGAAGTGTGGTGGCGTTCTTGAAGAAGAATATTTTCACAAGATTTGGTACTCCGCGGGCTATCATAAGCGACGAGGGGTTGCATTTTTGTAACAAGGCCTTTGATACTTTGCTTAGCAAGTTGGTGTCACTCATAAAGTTACGACTCCCTATCATCCAAAAGCTAGCGGTCAAGTGGAAGTCTCCAACCGGGAAATAAAGAGTATCTTGTCCAAAACGGTGAATGCTAACCGGACGGATTGGTCAAAGAAGCTTGATTATGCACTATGGGCTTATCGGACTGCTTTCAAAACTCCTATCGGTATGTCTCCATACCAGTTGGCGTTCGGCAAAGCTTGTCATCTTCTGGTGGAACTTGAGCACAAAGCCACGTGGGCTTTAAAGAAATTGAATCTTGATTGGGATGCAACCGCTAACTTGTGGGTTGCACATTTGAATAAATTGGATGAGTTCCGGTACCATGCATATGCAAGTTCGTCCTTGTACAAAGAGAAGATGAAGCACCTTCATGACAATTACATTCAGAACAAGGAGGTCAAGATGGGCGATCTTGTTTTGTTGTTCAACTCGCGGTTGAAAATGTTTCCCGGAAAGCTGAAATCTAAATGGAGTGGTCCCTTTGAAATTGTGGGTGTGACACCTTTTGGTGCTTTGGACTTGAAGAACAATAATGATGAGGTATTCCGAGTCAATGGTCACCAGGTGAAGCATTATATGGGAAAGGTTGTTGATGACCACGTGGTGGCAGTTATTCATTTCAAATGATGGTAATCTGCGTCGTGTCACGATGTTAAATCAGGCGCTTCTTGGGAGGCAACCCATGTTTCTTTTCCTTTTCTTTTCTTCTTTTGTAGATAGATGTTATTTTTGTGCTAACTGGATTTGAAATGTGCTGTAGGGATGAGTGTACTTTACAGTAACTATGCCCAGAAAATTGGCTAAGTGTGAAAAGAAGTGAGGGATCGCAAATGTATGGTGCGGACCGCACAATTTTGGGTGCTACAACAAAAGGTGATCCGCGAACGCACAATTACATTGCAGACCGCAAAAATTTAAAGGGAAAAATGCCAACTCTCAGAAGTTGGTTTGTCAGAGAAATGGCCAAAATGCGGCCGCAAGTCAATCTGCAGTCCGCAACAAATTCTGCGGCCACATAGAAAATTCTGCGGACCGTATAACAACAATGGCTTTTGATCCCCATGTAACAGAGTGCAGACCGCAGTAGGAATTCTGCGGTCGCACTCAACTCTTTGTCCCTCGTCAGAACCATTTAGTATTAATAGAAGGCATAGGGTTACTGTTACATTTTCCCTCTTTGAGCACTCACAAGTCTAAAACATTGAAATCATCTGCCACACACACTCAACATATGTGATCACTACTATGCACTACTTCATATCTGGTATGCCTCAATTACTTGTAGAATTTTTCACTTTCTAGTTTAATTTACAACTTGTTAGTAGTTTTAATCCATTTGTCACTAGAAT
Source organism: Nicotiana undulata (assembly GCA_005239495.1). NCBI lineage: Eukaryota > Viridiplantae > Streptophyta > Magnoliopsida > Solanales > Solanaceae > Nicotiana > Nicotiana undulata. Next base: position 11,180 of record MDKH01110233.1, read on the forward strand.
TCAATTATACAACCATGTGGGGTTAAAACTGTAGTGGGTCAACTAGTACTTGCTCTATGGGGAATGGGTAAATAGGTTTTCATGATTATCCATTGCCACCATGTCAAATTTGTGCAAAAATTACAAACCCTAGAACTCTACTCGTAATTGTGTTGAAATATGCGGTTGCACAAGAAATTGTGCAGTTCGCAGAAGTTGAGATCAGGGTACCTTAGTCAAGAATGGTTCTCCTCTCATACACTTGACTGCTTGAGGATGTGCATTGCTGCGAGATTTATGTCAATATTACCCCATCCTGATACAGACTTTTTACTAAAATCGTTTTTTGCCCGCTTCGAAAAGTGAAAGAGGATTACATTTACGTGAAAGTTGCAAGTCCTAAAGAGCAAGAGAAAGTGAATAAAGAAGCAGAAAACAATAAAGTCGATGAACAAGCAAAAAAACTATGAAATTGATGAACTAATACTTTAGAAGATGATAATATGAGTTTGAGGACGATGATATCGAATATGAGATGGATGCATACGTATCTCTTAACCTTGTTGTTCAGGAAGGGGATATCTCTCTGCATGATAATCCACAAATAAACCATGATAATGTTTCGAGATATTACTTGCAAGAGCTATTTGATAACTTTCCATTTCGTACAGTGATACGTGGGGATTTTGACCACATATTAACGCCTTTTAGCTTCTGTTTTAGTCCAAAAGCATTTAGTTGTGTTCTCGAAAATTGATGAAATGTGATAAATTACAGGAATATTGGAAGATGGACTCCCAAAATGAAATCCAACTCAAAAAGGAGTAATCTAAACTCAAGGCCATAAAAGCCACAGAAGCTCACAAGTGCGGACCGCAGAATTTCATCTACGGCCACAGATGATGAAGGAAAGGCCAACATACCTTTGTGCAAAGTGCGGTTCGAACATGAATTGTGCGGCCTCAAAAGATGGCTAGGAACAAAGTTCAGAGAACGTGCAAAGTTCCAAGTTTCCAAGCCCTAAGAAGTGCAGGCCACACAGGAATTGTGCGGCTGCAGAAGAAGTGCCTTGCAGCCGCAGGCGTAAAAGTGCAGACCGCAGATGAAAGTGCGACCGCAGTTACAATTTTGCGGACAGCAGAAAGAATGCCTCGCGACCGCAGATCAGAATTATGCAACCGCAGACCTCCAGTTCCTGATAAATTGAAGATCTGCGGACCGCACATGGAATTGTGCGGCCGCAGAACCTCCCTAAGGGCATTTTTGTCCGAAATTTCCATCCCTGTATAAATAGACGAGTTTCACAATTTTAGGTCAACTTTTGACATCAACAGCTACAGTAGCCGTGTCTCTTTACTTCTTTTAGTAGTTTTTCAGAATTTGCGATATTTTAACATATATTTTATTATTTTGATTTCACAATATGAGTTTAATTATCATTTGTTCTTCTATTTTTTCAATTTCAGGCATGAGTAGCTAGATGTTTACTAGGGTTTTGATCCAACCTTAGTGTGTAATTCTTATGGATGTTTAATTTAATGCTTGTTTAATGTTGGGTCTTTATTATTTAGCCTTTTTCATGCTTTAATTTGTGGAATTAATGTTTAACATACATTAGTTCATGCCTATTTGACTTAGTCTCTACTTAAGAAAGAGAGACTTAGTCTAGGAAGACTTGGCTAACAAGAAATTGGGTGAATCGAGAGATTGATAATCTCAATTATATTAAACGGTTCAACCTAGAGATAGTAATAACCCGACTTGAGATTTTATTAACCATTTTGTGCAATACCCATTTGGACTTGAGAAAGCCAAATTAGGCAAAGTTACTCTCTGATCGAGAGGTATTGAGTGGTTAATTGAGAGTTGATAGCTATAATACAACCCGATCAATAAAATAAGCATTAAGGTTTATATCACATTAGGCATACACCTAGGTGATTTCTCAACAAAACGACAAAAACAATTCTCCTAGTTTTATTTCTCAACTTGCAATCTTAGTTTTAAATTAGACATAGAAACAAACTAAATTTGTGGAAGTGTAAATCAAGATAGTCAAACTCGCATACTACAATATATACTCCTAACTCCAATATATAGCTCCCTGTGAAAATCGACCCCGATTGTTGTTGGGTACTATTATTGCAATCAATTGTTTAATAACCTTGATTTGAGGTGTGAAATTGGACGAGATCATACAACGGGGTGGATGAAGTGTAAGATGATCAAAGTCTTGGAGAATATTAGATATATGACCAATACATCGATGACTAATATTCTGAAGATGGTGACTATTAAGATGTCTTTGGTATAAAGATAACATGTAGTCGAGCAATACCAGAATATGAACTGCTGAGCGAACATCTGCATTCACATAGAGGGAAAGAAGTTTTTTGGCAGCCTTCTTCAACTTCAACTCTGTATAAAGTTTTGCTCAAGTTTACTAGAATTGGATAATTTGTGATTTTTTTTATATTTATAAATATTACTAATATATAACCTTAGTGTTCCTGATTTTGATAATCTCTACAAATTTTCTGCCTAAAAAGAAGCTGGGTAAAAAAATTCCTCGAGCTTTTTTCTTTTGGTTTCCCATCCAATGTCTATTACCTACATTGGGCCCCAACATCGCTCCTTATTAGGATTTTTCTATCCTCATGGCTCGAATCCGAGACATTTGGTTAAGCGTGGAGGAATCCTATCCAGCCCATAACAACCTTGGTGATATTCCTCCGCCTTTACTTCTGCCAATATCTTCATACATTTTTGCTTTTCTTAAATCTTCATCTCTAGTAAGAGTGGAATTGTGAGTAGTCCCCTTCTTAAAATAGTAGTAGTATTTTATTTTTTCACTTATTAATGCTTGTCTTATGTTCCTCTGGCAGTTCCCAACCAAACGTCAAATTCAACCCAATCAAACTTAAGAAGATTCAGATAACTAAACCCTTCGACAAATAAACATTTAGACCCATTAAATAACCAAACTAAAGCATTAATCAAAAGTATGTTATAAATAGTATTTTATTTATGGCGAATGTCTGTATTTAGAGAGATTTTAGGGTTTATTACTTGGTGGCTAAGTCATTTTTTTCCTATAAATAGAGGGGTTCTATTCCATTGTAATTCATCCCAAATCAATAGGAATTCTCTATCCCTACTATTCTCCGCAATATTCTTCTTCTTCTTTTATTGTTTTATAATATGCTATCAGCACGAGGTTCCAACCAATTGAGTAGAGGCTTTGGGATACGTGCATGGCGCTCAACTTATACATAACATTGAGAATAATGATTGTCAATTGTCCCATGAACTTCCCTCAGGAATAAATCTTGGATTTAAGGTAAGTATTTTTACCTAGTTATCTCTTTTAAATTCTTGACTTTCTATAATTTTATTTTAAATGCAAGCAAAGACAATAACTTTTGATTATAGTTTGTAAGAAATTATAACCACCCGAAGTGATAAAATTTCTATGTCTTGCCATGATCAAATTCATGTATGATTACGAGCACATGAAGTGGAAGCCTATCCCATTGAATTTGCTTCATTCTCGTTCCCTTGAAGAGAATGCGGTAGAAACATGCGATAAGTCTGAATGAAGATAAAATTATTATCGTGAAGGTATAAATGGATGTGGACGTGGCAATAGACGAAATTATTATCGTCATCATTGTGATAATGAGAATAATAAGGATTCTCAAAATAAGCCTTCACTATGTGAAAGTAATATTTGTCATCGATTTGACCTGAGATTTTATAAAGCACATATAGATGATTATGGTACATTCATGATGTGAATGTGACAACATCTGATTTATGAATACATATTCATTCTTGGGAGAATATGAACGTGCTAGTGGTAGTGGATATACCACACTAATCTCTAGAAAAAGGTTTGAGATGAAATAAGAAAATAATTATATTATTATGGCCTGAATGGTCATTGATCACGTACCTATCGTGATTATGCCAAAATATTATGGCAATGCGATTATTACATGGCAAAAGTAATAGAAGAAACATAACTTGCCTATATTGATTTTGACCATGACCATAATGGTATAACTTTCTCCTTGAAAGAGATATTCACCATATAGATATTAATGAATATGTGGTAGTAAAAAATTAAATGAAAGCTCTAGAAGAGCCAATTATACTACTTTGGAGAAATAAAATTGATTATCAATAAGGTATGGTGTCGTAGTAAGTCTCAAAGAAACTTATTGAGTTTCGGAAGTATTCGTGAAAGCGATTGGTTATACTGAGAATATAAATAAAGGAAAGATTTAATATCTTCTATTACTACAATTTGTAGTGGGGTAATATGTATGTGAAAATCTACCCGCTTTATTCTCCAGTTTATACTACACAAATAAAAGAATGCCACAATAAAGTAGAAGTTTATTGATATAAAAACCCATATCATAATAAACTTGGAGTTTATTCATAATTACACACGTCATGGTGTAATCCTAAGGTTTATCAATATTGATAATTTATCCAGTTGGCATAATTGGTGTAGTCATGTTAATTTAAGTATGATGTGCAAAAATAAAAGAGAATTCACATAGGTAAATATTAAAGAACTAGAAAGTTATGTATGAATTCTCTTAAGTTGTTCGTTCCCATTAATTAATAGACCAACTAAAATTGGGATTGAATCCCATGATTGCTGGAAATATCAAAGGTGAATATGGGCCCATTCACCTGCCATGTATATCAAATAAGAAGATGGCTACGTGTGCGATTATTGTAACCCCTAAACTGGTGTTTGGGGGTAACTTGCTCAATAATTTAATTTCGAACATAATTTTTAGATTTTCTATTCAAGACAGTTCATCTTGATAAATTGGTGTACACCACAGTTGGTTTAGCAAAATGATTTATTGAGTGCCTCCACTTAATAGCTAAACTATTACTTATGAGGACAAATTTATTTATATCAGTTTGATATACATTATATATGAAAGTATATTACATTCTCCCCTGGCAAGTGGTTCAGGGTCGGGAACCAAATAATTCCATCTTATTATTATTATTGATGTGCGATGTATATTTTGGTTATGTAACGACTCGACCGGTCGTTTTGAGCATTTTACACTTCGCTCGGTTATTTGAGAGCATGAGTATCTTCGTGTAATGTATTGTGACTATGTGAACCGCCGGTCTTGGTTTTCAGGTTATTCGGAATTTGATTTAGAAGAATGATTCTCAGCTAGAAGCTTTAAATCTGAAATGTTCTGCCAAGTTTTGACTATTGAGTGATCGATCTCGGATTTGGGTTCTTATGGTTCGGATAGCTCTGTTAGGTGATTTTGGAGTTAGGAACGTGTCCGGAATGCGATTTGGAGGTCCGTGGTAGATTTAGGCTTGAATTGGCGAAAGTTAGAAATTTGGTGATTTCGATCGACAATGGAAAATTTGATATCGGGGTCGGAATGGAATTCCAGAAGTTGGGAAAGATTCGTTATGTCATATTTGACTTATGTGCAAAATTTGGGGTCATTCGAGTATGATTTGATTGGTTTCCGCGTCATTTACGGAATTTGGAAGTTTATGAGTTCTTAGGCTTAAAATACGAGGTAATTTGGTGTTTTGGTGTTGTTTTGAGTGATTCGTAGGTTCGACTAAGTTTAAATGATGTTGTGGGATATGTTGGTACGTTTGGTTTAGGTCCCGAGGGCCTCAGGTGAGTTTCGGGTGGTTATGGGATCATTATTTGGCCTTGGAAGTTGCAGATCTCTGGTTTCTGGTATAGGAAGTGCGGATCGCATAAAATTGGCGCGGACCGCGGAGGTATAATGCAGACGTGGTGGATTGGTGCGAACCGCGGATGGTAAGGTTCATGGTCCACGGTCGCGGCAGGAATTATGTGGACCGCGGTGAGGAGTGCGCGATCGTGATGGATTTATGCGGACCGCGAAGTGAAGGTTCAGAGAGAACTATATAAGCGAGGTTTAGGGTTTTATTTCACATCTTGGACTTTGGGAGCTCAGTTTGAGGCGACTTTTCTAAAGTTTTTCAAGTAAATCACCTGGGTAAGTAATTCTAACTCGGTTTTGGCTAATAATCATGAATATATCATTGAATTCATCATTCGATTAGTGATTTGAGGTGAAATTTGGGGGAAATTGGTGGAGTTTCATAAAATGAACTTTTGGGGATTTGGAAGCCGATTCGAGGTCGGATTTGAGTAAAACTAGTATGGTTAGAATTATAATCGAATGGGTTATCGAATTTTATGACTTTTGTCGGATTTCGAGACATGGGCCTGGGCCCGGGTTTGAACAAAATTCGGGATTTTTGGTCTAATTTAATAATTTTCACGTGGAATTCATCCCTTTAGCATATGTTGATGATAATATACTAATTTTGGATAGATTCGGAGCGTTTGGAGGCCGAGTCGAGCGACAACGGCATCACGGAGTAGGATCTTGGATTGATTGAGGTAAGTAACGCTTCCAAACTTGGTTCTAAAGGTTCGAAACCCTGAGCTATGTGTTATGTGATTAGTATTGAGGTGACGCGCATGCCAAGTGGCGGGCGTGCGGGCGGGCGCCGTGAGAATTGTGGCCTGGTTCATTCCATGGCACAACTTAGTGATTCTTTCTTGATGATATCCGTGTTTCTATCATGTGATTAAGTATATGTGTTGTAACTCATGCTAGATATCCTGTTAGGGCTTCACGCCGATACTGTTGGGACCCGAGTGGTCGTTTCTTGCTGTCATCTCATTTGTGTCATTGATATTCTGTACTCAGTCTTATTCATGCATATCATATCATGTCTCAGTATCAGTTGTTATTAATTGGCACATCATATTATTGTTTCGGGATAGTTTCATGGCATTGTGAGCCCATGTGTGTGAGATTGGAGAGTGATGACTGAGTGAGGCCGAGAGCCTGATTATGGGTGACAGTTATGGGATCGAGCGGTAAGCCTCAACAGTTATGTTGATGACTGTGATAACGCTTGGGCTGTAGGAGCCCCGCCGGAGTCTATAATACACCCCCAGTGAGAGTAGATGATATTATTAAGGGATGGATTTCCCTGGACATGGATTTGTCCGAAGTATTGATACCTGGAGATGGATTTCTCCACAGGTTTGAATTACCCTTTTTCCTCTGTACCGAGTGACTATATAATCAGCATCGAGTATGTTCCGGGATGGATTTCCCTGGACCGGATGGCCATATGCGGTACCGAGTGGTTGAGCACTTGAGAGTGGGAGTACATGGTACATTTCATACATACTGTGCATTGACACATAAAGATTCGTTGAGCTTTATACTTCACATTGTCCAGATTTGTATTTACTTTACTGCTTGAGCTGAATCCTTGAGTTGAAAGCATGCCTACTTTATCGCACAGTTTAATTTTGTTTACCTGTTGAGGTTTAGTTCGCCACTACCTATCAGTCCATAGTTTGGACTTGTTACTTACTGAGTTGGTGTGCTCACGTTACCCCCTACACCTTGTGTGCAGATCCAGGTATCTCAGGTCACGGTAGCGGCTGTTGACCATTTCTGTTGCGGATCATCATCAGAGATAACAAGGAAGTTTCCTGGAGATCGCAGTCCCGCCTTTCTCCTTCCTTATCTTCCTCTTAGTATATTTTGGCTATTCTCAGACTATGATGTCTTGCTATGTTCCGGAACAATTGTAGTATTGTCTCATGACTTAGTGATACCCGATGTCGGGGTTTTATTTTCCGCATTTTGGTTTTGAGTTTATATCTTTTTTTTCAAATTTCAGTTTGAAAAAGGTTATTTATCTAATTTTTTAATGAAACATCGAATTGTTTGAGAATGTGTCGGCTTGCCTAGTTCGACGATAGGCGCCATCATGACCGGGTTGGTTTTGGATCGTGACAGATTAACACCTTCATGCACAAAGACGTGTTCCCAAATTGAGGAAGAAAGTTAGTTTTTCTAACATGAGGGGGAGACAAGATAAACAATTGAGAAAAAAGTTACGTGGAATGAATTATCATTCTACATCTAGATCCTCGAATAAGATAATATAAACTTGAAGTTCATAAAAAGATAATTCATCAGTATTATATTGCAAAGCATGCCAAACGCATTTGCTAACCCAAGGAAAGTAACTATATTCTCACTACAAATGCTCTTATTAGAATAAGTCCTAGAAGGACAAAGTCTATGGTACACTTAAAGAGTGTATACAAATCGGTTTCAAATAAAATTCTTGATAACAAAGATGAGAAAATGATCAAAACAATCATAATAAGGAGGCAAGTGATCCAGAAGATCACACGACATAACATTTCATAAAATTTCAGGTCAGGTTCAGGTACCTGAAAATATGAATGAAGAGATCTCTATGTTATGTCTTTATGAAAAAATGTTGGAACTGATATCAAATATTTGCCGACGACATCTATGATAGCTCTAAGTATAGATGGGGATCTTAAGTCTGTTGAATACGACGGACACAAAAATATTGGCCATATAGAAGAGACACAATTCAAATAGTATTGATTTCATATGAAAGATATATAGTTTTGGACATGTAGTTCAAACACTTGAAAGTACAAAGTCAATGACGAGTGCAATCACTTTTATCTATCTTATATGTCTAGCATGACATAAAACTTGATATGCATCTAAAGTCTATTTATATGACTTAACCTATATGACAATCACTAAAGGATTCAGATCGCTTAAAGCATATACAAACTTAAGTGCAATTTGTGCACATATGTATCTTGCTATAACTATAAGCATGGTAATGTGAAAGTAAGGATTTTCAAGGTGCAACATATTCATTGTAGTTAATATGACTGATTTGTTTATCAAATCTCTACCAACGATCTTTTGAAGATGGTGCACAAGATTGGGATGCGAAGGTTCAAAGATGTGAATTGATGCTCTCATCAGGGGAGTTAATACGCATTGTACTCTTTTTCCCTTATAAAGTTTTGTCCCACTGGGTTTTCCTTGCAAGGTTTTTAAAGAGGCAACCAAAATGCGTATTTCTAAACATGTGTACTCTTTTTTCTTTTCTAGAATTTTTCCCACTGGGTTTTATTTTAGTTAAGGTTTTAACGAGGCACATTATCTAGTGGATAGTCATTCAAGGGGGAGTGTTATAAATAATATTTTATTTATGGTGAATGTCTATATTTAGAGAGATTTTAGGGTTTGTTACTTGGTGGCTAAGTCACTTTTCCCCTATAAATAGAGGTGTTCTATTCCATTGTAATCCATCCCAAATCAATAAAAATTCCCTCTTCTACTTTTCTCTGTAGTAATACTATTCTTCTTTTATTGTTTCATAACAAAGTCTAAAATTTAAAACAATTCAAATCAAATCTAAGTAGCTAATAAACAACCACAACAATAAAGTCTAAATATACCATAAAGTCTAAATACTCCATAAAGTTTAAACATCCTAATAATAACAAACAACCACAACAAACTACTCTTCATCAAATTCCATCTCTTCCTCGTCATAAGATTGAGGCTTGTGCTTCTTCATGAACTTTTTCACTTTGCCAAATTTAGCTTTAGTTGTTTCCCACAGTTGCGTCAACATTTCAATCTGCTTTCCCACCGCTGCCATTGCTTTTTTTATTTTGCGAAGTAGAAGCATTTGATAATAATAGCTACCTAATTCCGAGTCCTCCTCTTCTTCTTTGTCAATTATTTGAATTACTTCCTTCTTGGTTTCTACCTGTTCGACCAAATTCCAAGTCCAACAAGCAGTATGAAATTAATACCAAAATTAAGAAAAGAGATAGAAAGCTAATTTGATCCAGATAAAGAAAATAGTTGGGTCAAAATTTGACACTCCATTAAAATAATAACTGAAGAACATCGTAGTATTTTTCTAGTCTGAAATGAACTAGACACATTTTTCTACCTAACTATATATTGTCATCTGAAGAAGGCTTGGTTTCTGTTTAACCAATGTAATTGTTCTTAAAGGATCAATCCAACTCCATAGACCAATAATTTTAGTTCAAGCCAATATTTCTAGAATTTTGGATGTAGCCCAAATTCTGTCTGAACTTCATCCAATAAAATTCAAGTGTCTACAAGTCATAGAACAATTTACTCATCATATAATTCTCACGGGATATATTCTGTTAAAAAAGAATTTACATACCATCGAGCTATGACTACAATTTAAACCTTTCACGACGCAGGTTACTAGCAGATCTAAAATAATGCAGATACTCAACCAAGCGTCCAGTTTTTGTATTCCAGCTATGACAATGAGCTAACAGGAAAGGATTGAATTATCCTTTTGCTGAAGAGAAAAATAAATCCGGTTCCAGGTTGGGTGACACTCCAGCAAATTTCGAAGTGTTTTAAGACCATTAAGAAGCTTGACTTGTGCAAATTATATTTATTCGCGTATGAACGAGGTCTAATGATATGAAAGATATCAATTGATCATGATAATATATGTACGAGGTGTATTAGCAACGAGTTATGGTCTAAGAAAAGCCCTAAGGCTAAGTCAAGTTGGAAACTATATGATAGACTAAAGTTTCAAGCGAGTTTATACATACAAGACCTTCAAACGAGCACAACTCCCACTATATAAAAATTTATGTGGTGTACGGCTTATCAAATTAAAGGTCTATGGGTACAGTTATTAATGCTTCAAATTGTTTGGCATTTGAATATTTTTACAAGAAGTTATGATCTTTTTTACAAAAAAAGTGGCACAGCAGCCACACAACTACACGAGTGCGTAGCCACGCTGTCTTGTGCGCATCTGATTCCAATGTCACGACCCAGAATTCTCACCTTCGAGATCGTGATGACACCTAACATTTCACTTTCTAGGCAAGCCAACGTTAGAGAACCGTTAAGTCATTTTTTGTCAATTTCAATAATAGAATCAATTAAACCAAATACAAGCTAAAATTAAAATGCGAAATAACATAAATGCCCGTAATATCTACTACAATTCGGATCTGGAGTCACAACTCACGAGTCTCTAAGATTTTCAACAAATAGAGTCTGAAAGAAATACAAGTGTTCTAAATGAAAAGAAACAGTAAAGTTGGGAAACTAGAATGTAATGACCCGGTCGGTCGTTACGTAGAATCTGCATTATATTTACTATTAATATCTTGTCATAGGTTGGTTATACTGTCCATGATGTATTAGAGTTGGTTAGCTCAGGCTTGGAATGATTATAGAAAAAATTAAGGCACTTAGTCTCTAAAAGTAGCTTTAGAGTTAGAAAAGTCAACCGAGAATTGACTTATAGGTAAACGACCCCGGAATACAGATTTTATGGCACTAATAGCTTCGTTAGGTGATTTGGGACTTAGGAGTGTGTCCGGAATATTTTTGTGATGTCCGGTGTAGAATTAGGCTTGAATTGGCGAAAGTTAGTTTTTGGCGACTTCCGGTCGGCAGTGGAAAATAGGCTATCGGGGTCGGAATAGAATTATGACAGTTGGAACATGTTCGTAATGTCATTTTGGATATGTCTGCAAAATTTCAGGCCAATCGGAGTTGTTTTGGAAAGTTTCGGAGTCGTTGGTGGAATTTAGGAATTTCAAAGTTCATATGCTTGAATTTGATGTGATTTTGGTGTTTTGATGTTGTTTTTGGTATTTCGAATGCTCGAATAAGTTCGAATGATGTTATGGGACGTGTTGGTATATTTGTTGAGATTTTCGAGGGCCTCGGGTGGATTTCGAAAGGTTAACGAATCAATTTAGACTAGAAGAAAAGCTGCTGCATTTTTTCACAGCAGCATGAACAGTAACTCGGATGAACAGTAACTCGGGTGAACAGTAACTCGGGTGAACAGTAACTCGGGTGAACAGTACTCGGGTGAACTGTACTTGGGGGAACAGTAAAACGCGTGAAGAGTATATAAATAAACCCTCCGCGACCATTAAACCCTTTTACACCATTTTTGAACGGGAAAAGAGCTTTAAGGCGATTTTGAAGAGAAAATCATTGTTCTTCATTGAGGTAAGGATTTTGGACCCTAAAACTCGATTACTTGTGATTAAGGAACAAAATATCAGTGTTTAATTCATGAAAATCAGTAGAAAAAGGTGGAGTTAGGGCTTGAGATTATGAGACCTTCTAGGGATGATTTGAGGGGTCAAACGAACTCCGATTTTTGAGTTCTTTATATGTACGGACTCGTGAGATAATGGTGAACATTTTAGTATAAAGTTTGTCGAGTTTCGGGATGCGGGCCCGGGAGTCGGAATTTTACTGATTTCGGGTTTTGTGCTTAAATCGATATTTTTCAATTGGAATTCATTCCTTTATC
>MDKH01119924.1:0-25838 GCA_005239495.1 Nicotiana undulata
CGGAGCCTCGGAACACAGATAAGGCTTAAATTACATAAGATGACATTTTGGGTCATCACAATAAACGTGTATAAAAATAAGATTAACACACGTAAATGTTATTTTATTATAATTTTGTTGGTTGGTTATCATCAAAATTAATACGTTACAAAAATAAGATTACTGCACGTAAATGTTCATTGATTAATAATTGTTTTGGTTTGTTATCATCAAAATTAATACGTAAAACCTTGAAGCTAACAATCTCTCCCTTTCTGATGATGGCAAACCATTGAGTACAAAATGAGAAAATTTAATCAAAGACTTAATCAAAGACAGTAGTGTGATAAGTTAGATAAACTAGTTACTTCCCTGAAGTCATCTTCTCGGAATGCATGTAGTACATGAAGTGTGAATTCCCCCTCACTCTATGCATTCCTCACTTATGGTCCCCCTGTCTCCATACATTCTACCTGAGTTTTTGAACTTTTGTACACATTATTTTCTCCCCCTTTTGTCATCATCAAAAGGGTGTGATAAGATATAAATGAGTACAACCAATAAAGCATATGCTCAAAAAATCTATATTCCAAGAACCTCTCAATTCGATAAGTGCACAATCCATTAATTCATCCAGTAAAACCAACGACAGGTATAATAAACACTAAGCAATCAATACCAAATGTTTGATCTCTGTCACGCTCCAAACCTTGGGAGGCGTGACTGGCACCCGGTGCCCTACTGGCCCTCCTTTTGTAATTTTCATGGGCCAACATGGCCACGACTCGTAATGTTTTACTATATGTGGGCAACACTGTATCAATAAACTATTGTTCTTAAAACATGAATACATATGGCCCGTCAAGGCCTCTGACATACTGTACAAAACTGAACCTCTGTCTACAAAGCCTCTAAGAGTACATAAACATCAAAAAGGTCGAGACAGGGCCCCGCCATACCAGTCAATGCATGTCCCAACTATACTAACCAAATAGGCAACTACGGAGCAAGTGGAGTGCAACAACACCTTCTGCTGAGCTGATAGCCTACTAGGAGGATTGTCAACCAGTCTATCGGAACCTGCGGGCATGAAACGCAGCGTCCCCAAGCAAAAGGGACGTCAGTACGAATAAAGTACTGAGTATGTAAGGCAGAAAAGCATAAATAAGAACAGTAATGTAAAGAGAGATGTAGGAGATACAACCGGTAGCATCTGAGTGCTTCTAAGAACAGTAACATGAAATGCATGATACATATATACACATAATCTTTTAAAACATCCGCCTTTGTGGGCATCATCATCATCATAGAACATTCGCCTCAATGGGCATCATCATCATCATCATCATATCATACCCATCCTCAAAGAGGACTCGGTAAACCCAACTGATCAGTGGTTGCACAATAGGTGCCATACCCGGCCGACTATAGCGCGGCTCGGTAGAGTAAAATAGATACATATATATAATGCATGCAGGACTCATTGGAATCATGTTCTGAACCCTTCGGAGTGACGTAAGGTCGATATTCTCCGTACAAGTTATTAGGATTAACTCTTCATCAAGAATATTATAATAATCAGGAAGTACCAACAACATTGATAACATAAGAATAAGAGAAGCAACCTCAACATCAATTGTTCCATAAGAAGGAAAATAATGTAAGTACTTCTATCTTCTAAGAGTAGAGTATCTTTGGAAGCTCGTTCATTTGTATTATTTGGATCATGCCAAAAAGAAAGAAGGGATAGCCTCAACATACCTGGACCGATTCTCTTGACAATCCCTCTAAGTATGAGACCCTCCTTCGAGTTCTGGATCGCAGCTGCCATAATTCTACTGTCAAACTTTCTCCTAGGAGACATATCCATATACATCATGGCTAATGTAATCACCTACATCTAAATATCCCCGCCAAATAATTAATGACCTATATATTTCCCCAATGAAATCAGTTTGAATTTGCTCATACTACTGTGTAAACCCCAAATTGCTGTGTATATAAAAAAAATGTTCTCAAAGAATAATGAATTTGTCCATCATAATTCACAAAAAACAAAAGACAAGTGAGATATAATGTAACCCTCTCCTAAGCTAATCTCCCACTCTAAAACCCATATAATCACCATCGCCAATTTCCTCTATTAATTTACCTAATTCCACATCAAAGAGAATAATAGCAAGAATAATGAAATCTTTCTCGCACACAAAAACAAGTCATAAAATACTTTGTATGCATCATACTAGCATATTCTTGACCATACTGCAAAATAGCTCTAAAGTTAGTCTCATGGATTCTCAACTCAAATCACATGGCTATCGAAGGAAATAAATATTTTGTCATGGGTAGGATTACCACTTACCAGATTGATCATCAACCACTAATGCTTCTTACTTTGGGTAAGCCCATCTCATCAATAGTTTAATAAAACAACTCAATAATAACAATCATTCACTCCATTTTCCTAGTTTTCTTAACCCTAGTCCACCATTTCTTCATCATATCAAAATTCTTCAATTCAATCTATGCTATCTCTCAACCCGCCGTTTTTAGCATTAGGAATTACCTTTCCATGTAAAGGAACTCATGAATCTCGACACTATGTTTTGATAAAATTCTCATCTTAATTATTCCTTATTCTCATAGTGTGTGCGCTTATTCCTACGACAATTTTATTTCAGAAGTTAATAAATAATATAACAAGAGTAGAGAAAGGGAACTTACATTCAAATGAATATATGACTCAATAATTAGCTACTTTTCCTATGACTTTAAGAGTCATTTAAATGTTAAAGGAGAGGATGCCACATTTTTGCCTCTTGGTCTTATCCAAGATGGTTAATTAATTATCCCCTAAGTTTCATTAACTAGTTAGTTTTCACATTAATCAATAATTAATCAATTATCCACATAATTAAGATTTGTCTCAAATTACTTAAAATTTTACTTATTTTTAATGCATTTTATACACCATACTATTATGGTCATGTGGTACCCTGTAAAATCAATTCACACACTATTAACAATCATTATAAATATTGATACTGTTGGTTATGCAAAATTTACACATAATGTCAAGTCATTAGTAATCAGTACACACTATTATCTCCTGTCACATACTAACACTGATAATAATAATTTATGTAATCAATTTAAAAACTATCATCACTACACCACATTCACAAACTTACCTTTTGGTGTATTCTTTATGTAGTAATGCGTTTCAAATTGCTCCGCCTATACTTTTTACAGAATACATCAAAATTATACTTCATCTTTTATTAAATGTACACACTTCAACACCCACATTCACGTGATGTTTATCTTACTAATAATCATCTAACTATTAAAATAATATTTTAATTCAGTGTATATATATTGTCAATATTATAATATCTTTAACTTATTATGCTTTCATATATTACTACATAAAAGTTACATTATTAATTAAACATATACTCACACGAACAAACAACCACATTTTGGTAGTTGGTAGTTCACTAACATTGTAATTAATATGCAAGTTATACTTGTTTGTTATACATATCACTAAAAATTAACTTCTCTGTCATAAAAATACTTAACTCACAAATACTAATCAACATACCATACATACATAATATAGGATCTTAATTATCAATAAACATTCGTAACTACTAATATTATTTTAATAACTATACACACTAAACATAATAACACATTATTAATAATTGTACCCACAAATTATTATTTCATTAAAATATCCATGTAAAAATACATATATCTTTTTCAACTTCTAACTTTCCTAGTCTCATATAAATAGTATCAATTTTCGTATGCTTAATTCTCAAAATGGTAAAAAGATAACCTTCTTTTCTTGTGAGAAAATAATTTTTATCTTTACAATAAAGAAAATCTCATAAACTTTCTTATTTTATGTGTATAATTTATCACATCCAAAAATAGTAAAATGGTAACTATCCAAAATTATACTTATAAAACTTTTACTAAAATACTTTACTTAAAAGAAAATACCACACCAATGTAATATCTAACGGTAATTAAGGTTGTTAAACTTTCGGGGTCTTAATCCCTTATACCTCATATAGATTACTACGACTTATCCTAATATTAAAGTACGTGATGTAACAATCTCGTTGGAAATTTTTTGAGTAACCAAATCATTGCTGACCATACGAAACATGAGACATTGTAGTTCATTTTTGGTCAACCAAAAATAATTTCAAATACTTGAAGAGAATTGTTAGACTTCTAAAAGCGTAGAGCAGGACGTCACAATTTTGAATCTATTTAAAAATAGTTCTAATAGAATCGAACTGCAGACATGCTATCATAGACTTGAAATCACACAAATAATAAAAATAAAAAAGATAAAAAAATAACGAATCATGTTTACCAAAACGGATACACTAGGATATTATTACCATAACAACTTCTTTCGTAAATGTGAGCAATTATCTGCAAGATGTAGTTCATGTCCTCCAGACAGATTTTCAAAATCTTTTCTTTCACAAGTAGTCTAATGACACGTGTTCTGCCTTATGCTCTATTTTAGTCTTTTTCATGACATGAGAATTTTTAAATAAATCTCCATGCCAATATTTTTCAGACCTTTTTGTTTCCTGCAAGGTTTGCATATGAAAATATCCCACTAGATCAAAATAATTAGTTCTTGCAAACAATAATCTATAATTTAGAAGTCAACTAAAAATATTTTGTGGCACTAAAAGGAGATATTATGGTTTAGTTATACAAAATTATTTGTCATAAAAATAGAGAGTCGGTCATACCTTGGTACTTTTGGTACTTTATTCGATCGTTGGACTTACCAATTTTCTCCTTGGTTCACATTATGAAGATGAAGGTAAATTCTCCATCATACTTTTCAAAACGATCATCTTCTAGAGACTTAAAAAAAAACTTTATATGCTTTTGGTTAGTGTTACCAAGAAAATATGCTCTTGTAAATGCATCTTTGAAAAGAATAATTGTCAGATGATAAACATGAATTTTATTTCAAATGATAACTAGTCTTTGTCACAAGAAAGTGATTCAGAAAGCCCTTCAATTCCAAGAGAGATTAGATAATAAGGTTATGCAATTTTCAAACCATTTAAAAAGATATTTCAAAATTCATACAAAAATAGCTTACAAACTTTGTAATATGCACATGAAAAATATTGTTCTAACAACTCTATAGGAAGAAACAAACCTTCTTGTTGTGAAACCTTGGGCTACAAGTTTACACATAATTTTCACAACCTTACCAATCTTATCATGCTTTAGATATTCATGATTGTAGCTCCTTTGCTTAGCACTGAATTTTCATACTTTTGATTCTTTCAGCTTCGCTCACCAAATTTTGCATTGCTAGAATACATCATTCATCGTTTAATGCTTCTTCATGACTGTCTAGTTCAACTGGGTATGTGTCATTAGCATATTATTGCAAGCTATCCACTGCAATTTCTCCATCCTTATTCACAATTTGCTTAGAAAAATATTACCACAAAGAAAAACGTGCTTGTTGAGATTTCGGTTCTGAATTTCCTAAAATCGTAAGTAGTAATGAATAAGGAATATGTCAAGAGTCTTACCAATACAGTTGCAACCAAAGGAAATAGGATAACCAAAATTTGATTTTTCTTCCTTCCCATAGCTCAGACAAATTTCATTCAAGATAAGAACCAATGAAAAATATTAAAGCACATATAAACCAATGATAACAATTTATGCAAAAATGATACTTTGTTTTCAAGTCTGCTTTCAACTGAGGCGCCAAACTAAAAATGTGAGAGATCATGTTTGTTGCAAGAAAATATCAAGAAAATACTATTAAAACTCACATCGATGATCACTGCAAATGCGTCATTTACTTTAAAAAAATAACCTATGCAAAAGTAAGGATAATCATATATATATATACCTTCCAAGCTTTTGAGTCTTAGGAATAATCGAGTATCTCCATATGCACAAGTTACCGAAGCATCAAGAGTAAAATACCTTCTCAGATTTGAATGAAATATAGAAACTTTCACCAAGATAAAGGATATAAGAAGTAATTCTCTTCACAAATTATCTTAAGCTCACAACTATATGAAAGGAATACATGCTTATACAAATGACATGGTTCATGCAAGATATTAATTCGTTCTATTTAAGATCTCTAAGTCAAGGATAAGATTAACACCAAACATAATAGTATGTTGCAGCTAGTCGACTTAAGCAATATGTAGTTGTAAGTATAATATTATACTTACCCAAAAAGATGTTACTAGATACGTATTATCTTATAAAGCATTCGAAGGAACTTGAATAACCTTTAGTGATACCAATCACTTAATCTTTACCATTACTTGTAATAATTCCTTCATAATTTATAAAGTATGTATGAACTTTGAAGCATCTTTAAGTGTCACGACCCAAATCCTAATTTAGGTCGCGATGGCGCCCAACACCAATGTCAGGCAAGCCAACACCAACTTACTAGTGGGTTTCATCTAATTTACCAAAACGTTTCCAACACTTATTTAAATTTAGATTTAAAACATGAAGTGAAACGGATAACTGAGGCAATCTTAATCAGAAACAGCCATAAAGATCATAAGTTAATATTTACAACCCCAAAATATAGTGTTTAATACGTGTGTGCCAGAAACTAGTGTCACAAGTCTACAAGCATACTAGTGGAGTATAACAAAAGATATAATAAATTGTCCTACTGTCCGAATGAAATAGACAGAAATCACAAAAGAAGACTTCGTAGTGCTAATGAGGATCGCCAGGAGAAGCAGCTTGCCGTGAAGTCTATCCCAGGTGTATCTTAGGGACGAGCTCCAGCCTGATACCCAAATTCACCCATCTCAGAACCTGTACAATTAAGTACATAGTGTAGCATGAGTACATAATATAATATGTACCAAGTAAGTATCCCGTCTAATCTTGAAGAAGTAGTGACGAGAGGTCGACTTGACACTTACTAGGGTCCCAACAATATAATTAAGCATGATATAATGAAAGTAACAAGTATGTGAGGGTAATAAGGCAGTAAATATCAAATTATAACCGCAATTTAATTTAATTGATGAAACACTAATAAGCAAGTTCTCAATTCATCTTTCCCCGGATATCTAACAATTCGACAATCATCGAGACATTAAGCAAATAGCATGCACATAACGAAATAAGGACAACCGACCTGAGCCATCATAATAACAATATATGTGCATTGCCGAAGGGTCGAACGACGTGAACCATAGATGCATCTATCAACGTGTCTTGGCGTACGACCCGCTCCCATGAGAGTAGGGGAAAGCAACACTCCGCTCGCGGAATATAAATTGCGAAGCGGTCACATGCAAATGCAATATCTTTCTTTAAATCCTCTCCAAATAACAATTCCTTTAAAATAACAAGTTCTAGGATTTTCTTGAAACAAGGTTGCATACAATGAAGTCACAAGGTGTTTAATTCAATTTAAGGAAAATTCACAAAGCATGGTGTGAGCCTAACTACCCGGACTTAACAATATTAGCCACTACGCACAGACTCTCGTCACCTCGTACGTACGTAGTCCCAACAAACAATAACACATAATCATTTAATTCACTTATGGGGAAAATTCCCCCTTACAAGGCTAGAAAGGAGACTTACCTCGTGTCAAGCCTTCTTCCCGGGTCAAGAACGCGCCCGAAACTCCAAATTTGTTTCCCAAGGACTCAAAACTAGTCAAACACATTATTAACAAGTCAATTTATGCTCAAGAGCCCAAAATTCTTCTTGCTAAATGATCATTTCAACTTAAATTGCTAAATCCCAAAATACACCCTGGGGCCCACATGCTCGAATTCCGGATATTATTGAAGGAAACACTTACCCATATCCTAAGGATCAACATTATATAATTTTTGTATGATTTCATAACAAATTCTTTGGTAATTCTCTCATTTTCATAAAACCCTAGGTTTTTGCTCTAACCCATGATTTCCACTAATTAGTGTGTTAATCTACCTATGAATTCAAGTATGAGACTAAATTTAGGGTAGGAGTTACTTACCTTATAGTAGCTAGGTCGTTTGTCTCTTGTTGGCCCATGTCACTGAATGGGTTTTGAAGATTGACAACAGGTGTCCAGTTGAACCAGGTCCATCATAGCATACACTTCTGTATAAAGAAGTTGGATTTCAAATCATACAAATCTAGGAGATATTAGTGATTGCTAAGTATCAAAGAACTAAGAGAATATCTCCTAATACTAAAAGGTTGCAAATTGATAGAGAAGAAAAAAGTTGATTTCAGCTAGGACAGAAATAGAGGAAGGAAGTTGAGTTACAATCAAACTTGTCTACCAAGGAAGAGTTGGATTAGAATTGTGTCATGGACTCAACAAACGGCCTCTATAAATAATCAAAGTATTACTGCTGAAAGGGGTGACGCACAAGTACAAAAGTGAATCAAGTTCTGAAACAAAAGTTCCAGAGGTTTTGCAAGCAGAATTGTTGTGCGATACAAAGGCTACAGTTCAACTAGAAGGAACAGTTCATTGTTTGTATGTTGAGTCTAGTTGATTGTAGTGGGAGTTTTAAATATTGTATCTTATCAGCTTTCATATAAGCAATTGTAATAGGTACACATTGTACAAGTTAGAGTTAGCTTGAAATCTGTATAAATTAGCTAGAGGCTAGTTGATACAAAGAGGATTAGAGTTAGTCCTAGGATTACAAAAGAGTTTATTTTGTAAGTCCGTTTTGGCTCAGAGTTTAGTGAAGAGTTTTGAGCAAATCCTACTGAGGAGTAGGTCGTGGTTTTTTCACCTTTTGAGCCAGGTGTTTTCCACGTAAAAATCCCTGTGTCTTTACTATTACTGCTTAATTATTCCGCAAGCTATAGTAAGTAGTAGACTAAGAAGAACCAGGTTCTTCTTATTAGACCGCACTCGAAAATTTGGTACTGCACAATTAACTTATAATATTGTGTAGTATTGAAGTCTAAAACAACAATTGGTATCTGAGCGGGTTATTCTTGAAGAGGCTAACACATTGGAAAAGATCAAGATTAGTGCACCACCTGGGAACTGGGAAGGACAATCAACTGCAAGACCACCACTCTTCAACGGCCAGTACTATTCTTGGTGGAAGAATAGAATGAAGGATCACCTTATTGGAGAGGACTATGAACTCTGGGACATAGTCACTGATGGACCGCTTGCAACAATAAAGAAAACTGCTGAAGGAGTAGATGTGCCTAAAACTAGGGGTGACTGCACGGCTGAGGATCTGAAGAAATGGGAGAAGAATGTCAAGGCTAATAAGTGGCTAGTGTGTCGACTAGGCCCAGATGAATACAACAGAATCCAAAGTTGCACCGCTGCCAAGGAAATCTGGGATACTCTACAAGTGGCACATGAAGGAACAGCTCAAGTGAAGAGGTCTAGAGGTACATTGCTATACTCTCAGTATGAAAACTTCACTATGAAGGAAGGTGAAACAATTCAGGAGATGTACACAAGGTTCACAACCTTGACTAATGAACTCAAGTCTCTTGGAAGAGTCATTCTTGAAGAAGACAAGGTTGAGAAGATCTTGACTAGGGTTCTACCTATCTCCTGGGAAAGCAAGATAACTTCCATTCAGGAATCCAAAAATATGGCAACCCTTAGACTAGATGAGTTGATTGGCAACCTTAATGCTTATGAACTCAGAAGGTAGACCATGAAAATGGATGCTCCAAAGAAAGAAAGAAGTCTAGCACTAAGGATCACAGATGGAGCAGATATGGAGGATGATGAGATGGCCATTATCACCAAAGAATTAAGAAACTTTCTCATGAGGAATAAAGGCATCTCTAGAGGGGAAAACTTTAACAAGGCAAAGGCTCCTGAAAGGCCAGCTAATAAGGGATGTTAAAAGTGTGGAAAAACTAATCATCTCATCAAGAACCGCCCCCAGTGGGAAGTAGAATGGAGGAAGGAGAGATATGAAAGAAAGAACGAGAAGAAGGAACTGGTCCAACCCAAGAAAACTACTACAAAGGCTATGGTTGTTGCTTGGGGGGAAAGTTCAGATGAAGAATCAGAAGATGGTGAGACAGAAGATCAAGCTCTCATGGAAATTGGAGAATCTTATGAGGAGACTTATGAAGAACCACATGTAAGTATCTCACATCTCAAAACAAAAATAGAGTTTCTATCTAAGGAAAAACTCTTTGAGTTGCTATTTGACTTCATTGATGATTCTGAGGAGAACTCTAAAGAGAAAGATCAACTATCTAAAGAGTGTGCAATGCTGAGAGCAAAATGCATGGACCTAGAAATAAGAGTCAGTGACTCTGAAAAGAAAAACACTGTCTTGATGAACCTGGTTCAACCACTCGAAACTGAGATTCTAGAACTAAAATCTGAAAATTTAAAGTTAAGACTAGGATCCAGTAAAAAGGTAGTTGATCACTCTCATGCGAAGCTAGAAGAAGACTTAGGTAAATTGAAAGATAAAATGTATGCCAAAGATGAGCAGTAAAGTCTCTTAAAGAAGAACTTGGCAAAGTCAAACATGAATTTGATAGAACACGTAATTGGAATAAGTCTTCTGATGCTTTAATATGGCTCCAAGAGAATCATAGTAGCAACCGGAGAGGGCTTGGTTTTGGGAGTCAATTGCCTAAATGGGATTCCAAAAGCAAGTATCTCACTCTCCCTGAAAATAAAATTTGTACCCGTTGTGGGAAGACTGGCTACTCTAAATATGAGTGTTCTGCAAAGGAAAAGGCCAGCCAAAAAAAATGAGAGATTCATTAAAAAGAAAAATTGGCTACCAAATTGGTCCAGAAAAAATCTGATTCATCCATTCTCTCATGGAAAGGGACCCAAACTAGTTTGGGTTCTTAAAACTAACCCCTGATTTCTTTTAAAGGTACAAGTGAAGGGAGGCAGCCAGTTTTGGTTTTTGGATAGTGGCTGTTCTAAGCATATGGCAGGGAACAAGGAATAATTCCTTTCACTTGAAAATCTGAAAGGAGGAAATATCTCCTTTGGAAACGGAAAGAAAGGTGAAATAATAGGGGTCGACAAGGTAGGTAAAGATGACACACGTTCAATTGAGCATGTGTATCTGATAAATGGCTTGAAATATAGCCTTATCAATGTGTCAAAACTGTGTGACAGAGGTAACCTTGTCGCTTTTACTTCCACGAAATGTTTTGTGATCAACTTGCTTCCTGACAAGATTTTCTTGCAGGGAAAAAGAATGAACAATATCTATGTCATTGACTTGTCCACACTGTCTGACAATGAACTCACTTGCCTTAGTGTGTTGGACAGTGATCCCCTCGTGTGGCACAAAAGACTTGGTTATGCAAGTCTAACTCAACTAAACAAGCTGATCTCTAAGGACTTAGTGTTAGGGCTTCCTAACATTAAGTTCAAAGAAGACAAGGTTTGTGAGGCATGTGCAAGGGGGAAGCAGGTAAGGTCTTATTTCAAAAGTAAGAAAATGGTCAGTACCACTAGGCCGTTAGAACTGGTTCATATGGATCTCTGTGATCCCATGAGAACTCTAAGTAGAGGTGGAAAGAGATATGTTATGGTACTAGTAGATGATTTCTCAAGGTTCACTTGGACCTTGTTCTTGGCATCTAAGGATGAAGCATTTGAAATGTTCACCTCATTTGTCAAGAAGATTCAGAATCAATTAAGACATCAACTAGCATCCATTAGATCTGACCATGGTACCGAGTTTGAGAATGTAAAGTTCAATGAGTTCTATGATGAACATGGTGTGAATCACAATTTTTCTGCTCCTAGAACCCCACAGCAAAATGGGGTTGTTGAAAGAAAAAACATAACTCTTGAATACATGGCAAGAACCATGATTCTATCAAGCAAACTACCTCACAACTTCTGGGCAGAAGCAATTAACACTGCATGTTATATTATCAATAGATGCATGACCAGACCTCTAGTAGAGAAAACTCCCTATGAATTACTTAAAGAGAGAAAGCCCAACATATCCTTAAGGTTGGCTTTAAGGCCAAGTTTGACTTCGGTCAACATTTTGTGTAAACGAACTCGGAATCGAGTTTCGACGATTCCAGTAGCTTCGTATGATGATTTCGGACTTGTACGTATGTCCAGAATGGGTTTTGGATGACCGGTGAGCATTTCGACGCCAAATAGCAAAATAGAGTTTCCTTAAGTTTGAAATTTGGTTTGGAACGTGATTTTTTGTTATTGAGGTCTGAACAGAATTCCGAGACTGGGAATAGTTCCATTATGTCATTCATGACTTTCCTGCAAAATTTGGTGTCATTACAGGTAGTATAGGTCGGCCCGATGCGTTGTTATAGAAATCAAGAACTCAGAAATTCTTAAGTTTGATTCTAGGGCTTTTGAGAGGTGATTTTGAGTTCTAGCATTGTTTTGGGTGTTCTGAAGGCTAGAGCGAGTCCGTAATATGATTTAGGACTTGCAGGTATAATTGCGCAGGGGCTCGGGTGGGCCCAGGTGCCTCCTGTACACCCCCACGAGGCTAAAAACAAGCTAAAATAGCTGCTGGTGCACCTGATCTGGTGTGACCGCAGGTGCAGTTGCCCAGTCGCAGGTGCGGGACCGCTCCTACGGTCCCAAGCACCGCAGGTGCGACCCCAGGTGAGGTTCCCTTTGTCCGCAGGTGCGGATCATTTTCCGCAGGAGCGGGTCCGCTGGTGCGGAAGTCCCTCTGCATTTGCGATCCCCAGCCTCCTTGCCAATCTCCGCAGGTGCGAGCCCAAGCTCGCAGGTGCAAGATCACTGAAGGCAGTGATCTCATTTAATACAGGATTTGGCAATTTTTCACCATTTCTTCTCCTCCATTGGCGATTTTGAGAGCTTTCAAGAGGGTATTCGGTCTAGCTACTAAGAGGTAAGTAATTCCCATTTAAATGTTAGATTATTACACCAAAACTTAGGTAGATTAACATCTAATTAGTGGAAATCAAAGGGATTAGAATAAAAACCTAGGGTTCATGAACTTTAGGAAATTTCACCACTTTTCTACCATGAATCATACAAAATTATATATTAACGATCCTTAGGCTATGGGTGAGTATTATCTTCAAAAATTTTCGGAATCCGAGTATGTGGGCCCGAGGGTGTATTTTGGGATTTCTTCAAGGATAGTAAATTTAAAAAAAGTAAGTAGGAGAATTTCCATACTTCAAACATGCATTGACTTATTTATATATCATTTGACTAGTTTCGAGTCCTCGGGTGTAAGATTTGGAGTTTCGGGCGCGTTCTTGACCGGGGAGTAGATTCTACGCGAGGCTAGTGTCCTTCCCAACCTTGTAAGAGGGAATTGTCCCCATAGGTAAATGTAAATGATTGAATAGTCCTTAATTGCGGGGGCTACGTACGCACAAAGTGACGAGAGTCCGTGTGTAGCTACTACTCTGTTGTGTCGGGTAGAATTTAGGATTTCACAAGCATGCCTTATGTGCCTTACCTGTATCTTTACATATGTTGTTGGTTGCTTATTATCCTTTAAATTGACATGAGAATATTAGGAAGCTATGCGTATGTTTAAGTGCTTAAATCTCTGAATTCAAGAATAATCCATGATAAATTCCTGAATTTCCTGACAAATTCTGTGTATGTCTACGAGCACCCATGTCGTAGGTATGATTCACGAGCGGGGTATCCCTATATTTATGTCAATCGCGTCGCATGATCGATTCGCAAGCGGGGTAATGGATGCATCTATGGTTCGTGCCACTCGACCCTCGACAGTGCACATTTATTTTCGCGTCGCTTCGGCCGTACGCTTCAGCATATTATGTGTTACGTATTTGACTGAGAGTCTTGTTATTTTTAATTAAATTACTCCACGAGTAAAGGGAACTTGAGACTTTTGTGGTAATTACTATTTGACTCATGAGAATAAAATTGCAATTTTATATAATTGATACTTCATGCCTTGTGATTTCATGACTACTTTTCCTGTCTAGCCTTATTTATTCATATTATTGGTTACTGACCCTCGTAAGTATCACGTCTACCTCTCGTCACTACTTCTTCGAGTTTAGACGGGATACTCATGGGTACATACTTGTTTATATGTACTCATGCTACACTTTTGTACTTAATTGTACAGGTTCTGAGGCTGTTGCACCTGGTCACTATTCCGGTGTCCGTCGCTGAGAGTACTATCTGGATTAGACTACACGGTGAGCTGCTCTTCCTGGCGTTCCTCAGCAGCATTGTGGAGTTTCCATTATTGTTGAATATTCTGTCTACCCTTCCAGACAGTTGTACATCTATTTTGTGTATTTTGTGAATTCCACTAGTCGCACGTGTACTTGTGACACTAAGTCTTGGCACACATAGTTGACTTGCTAGTATTTTGCTACTCTATTTATGCTGGCAAACGATTTATAGCTACTTTAAATCAATTGTCCCCACTTCCTCACTTTCGTTAAAAGACTTCTTAAATTAAAACTGGACAAGTATTTGAACATCCCATTAATTTAAGTAATTTCGTTTGCAAACTAGTGTTGGCTTGCCTGACTCCGGTGTTGGGAGCCATAACGACCTGAATAGGGATTTGTGTCATGACATATACCCTTAATTGGCATCGATCAGGGAGCGTGTACTCCCATGTCGGGAAAAGAAAATCAATTAGGGAATGTATACCCTTAATTGGAAAAGAAAATATCAATTAGGGAATGTAACTTAATTGGAAACGAAAAACATCAATTAGGGAGTGTATACCTTTAATTGGAAACGAAAAACATCAATTAGGGAATGTATACCCTTAATTGGAAAAGCAGAACATCAATTAGGGAGTGTATACCCTTAATTGGAAAAGTAAAACATCAATTAGGGAGTGTATACCCTTAATTGGCATCGACTAGGGAGTGTGTGTACCCATGTCGGGAAAAGAAAATCAATTAGGGAATGTATACCTTAATTGAAAAAGAAAAACATCAATTAGGGAGTGTATACCCTTAATTGGAAAAGAGAAACATCAATTAGGGAATGTATACCCTTAATTGGAAAAGCAGAACATTAATTAGGGAGTGTATACCCTTAATTGGAAAAGAGAAACATCAATTAGGGAATGTATACCCTTAATTGGAAAAGCAGAACATTAATTAGGGAGTGTATACCCTTAATTGGAAAAGAAAAACATCAATTAGGGAGTGTATGCCCTTAATTGGAAAAGAGAAACATCAATTAGGGAATGTATACCCTTAATTGGAAAAGCAGAACATCAATTAGGGAGTGTATACCCTTAATTGGAAAAGAGAAACATCAATTAGGGAATGTATACCCTTAATTGGAAAAGCAGAACATCAATTATGGAGTGTATACCCTTAATTGGAAAAGCAGAACATCAATTAGGGAGTGTATACCCTTAATTGGAAAAGTAAAACATCAATTAGGGAGTGTATACCCTTAATTGGCATCGACTATGGAGCGTGTGACCCATGCCGGGAAAAGAAAATCAATTAGGGAATGTATACCCTTAATTGGAAAATAAAAACATCAATTAGGGAGTGTATACCCTTAACTGGAAAAGAAAAACATCAATTAGGGAATGTATACCCTTAATTGGAATGCAGAACATCAATTAGGTAGTGTATACCCTTAATTGGAAAAGTAAAACATCAATTAGGGAGTGTATACCCTTAATTGGCATCGACTAGGGAGCGTGTGCACCCATGTCGGGAAAAGAAAAATGAATTAGGGAATGTATACCCTTAATTGGAAAAGAAAAACATCAATTAGGGAATGTATACCCTTAATTGAAAAAAATATATCAATTGGGGAATGTATACCCTTAATTGGCATCGACTAGGAAGCGAGTGCACCCATGTCGGAAATGGTGTAATTGGGGATTGGAGGCCCTGCACTACTTTGAGTCATTTTCAACTTTAATTCTTCTCTCTTCTCTTTTTTTTCTTTTCATTATATTATTGTTTTTTTTACTTTTTTGTTTATTTGTAGGCATGCGGGAAAGGATTCATGGAGGAAACTTCCCTTTCTTCAATGCCGCAGAACTCAGTCTAGTTCTTGCGCAATTCCCTTTTGGTTGCACATGATTTTTGCACGGTTGCTTTGAGTTGCACCTGTTTCGTGTTTTCAAACAAAGAACAATTTGTTAGTTGGAAACGGTGGTTGGTTTTGCGGCCTTGATTATTTCAAACTGCTTGATCTCAGCCTCTTTGACGAATATCTCAACCGTGTGCTTGTTCTTTGGGGATTGGATTTCGTTTCCAAACCCGGGGACCTTGGCTTTCCAGATTTTGTCGTGGTGACCGGTCACGTGGGACCCAACATTTATTCTGCCTTCGTAGGACTTTCACATGCTTTTTCTTTTGGATTTTCGGAGTATCGGGGGAATTTTTGGCCCCTCAAATTCTACTGCAACAGTTAGTCATGTGGGACTTAACCTTTCCAACTTTACTTCGCCTTTACCGGCCTTCCATTTCTGGTTTTTTGTTTTTCATCTTTAATTTAAAGCACTTGGAGCGCTTTGGCTTTTCAAACTTTACCGAGAGGGTTAGCCATGTGGGACTCAACCTTTTACTCCATTCGCCTTTATAGGCACTTCAATTTGATTTTCTCCTTTCAAGGGTTTTTGAGTTTGAAGCATCGACCGCTATGGCCAGTCGAGATCGACTCGATGCCCCCATGACGAGGCTGGGTGCCTTTTGCATATTAGGCCGTATCAAATGAGAGCCCTATAAATCAGTCTTGCCATCCTTTCTTTGCCTTAGTTTAGGAACATAGTTAGACCGAAAGGGATTCAAAAGAAAAATAAATGACAGAATGGACAATGAATTTAAACAAGAGGTGTCCATTCGGGGAGAGGAAAGAAGGACTTATCTGGAGTGTATGCGTACTTCAATGAACATGACATGCCTTTTGGACTGGATGCCTGATCCGTGTAAACCATCCGACTCTCAAAAATTCATCACAACTATTACCTCGAGATTGAGAAACCTTGCCCCGGACCGTGTCCGTGTCAGTGACCAACTATCCTCTTTGATCAGTGGTGCCCTTTGCGGGTTTTCACCGACTAACCTCTCTCATTTCTTTTCTCGCCTTCGCCCTGTAGTGCTATTTTGTGAGTTTTCACTAACAAGACTCTCTCATTTTTAATTTCTCTACTCACCGTCGCCTTATGGTGCCCGTGCGGGTTTTCACCAATAAGACTCTCTCATTTTTAATTTCTCTACTCACCGTCGCCTTATGGTGCCCGTGCGGGTTTTCACCAATAAGACTCTCTCATTTTAATTTCTCTCATTACTCGTGTCTGATCCAAATAACTGCATCCTCTAATTCTGACTTTTTCTTTGCCGATCGATCGGAAGGACTTGAACAGGATTTGGGGTAAAAAGAAATTATATTGAATTACAACTTTTGAACTTTTCAGGTGAATCATTGCCGAATCTTAACACTTGCCCCAGCTTAAACTCTTGGGGGAATGTGGATTTTTATTTTTGTGTGACTGAACCCCAGGGAGAGGCTGCCTACGTATCCTTTCGGAATCAAGTCAGACGTAGTTCAGATAACTTTTGTTTTTGTTTTTGATTTTACTCATGTTTTTCCTCTGTTTTGTTTTGTTTTCTCTTTTCTTTTTCTTTTCTTTTCTTTTCCTTTTTTCTTTTTTTTTTCATTTCATCATATTTTTTCGTTTCTTTTCCTCTTTCTTTTTCATTTTTCAACATTTATTTTTTGTTTTCCAATAACACTTTCGGGTTCCAAAGAGGGTAATCAAAGAAGAGTAACCGGCTCCAATGGTTTGCAAAAGGGTTAATGGTGTTTGGGTAGCGAGAATGAAGGCCTTCGTCATCCCAACCGGAGAACATTTGAAAATATATGGAGGACCTACATAGTACCTTTTGACTGCACCTGCATTGCCAGTTGTTTCAGGGATGTTTTCTTCGAGCCCCAAGTACAACGCACTCTTTTGGCAGTACTCTGGCTGGAATGTATGGACCTTTTAAATTTGAACCGATTTTCCTTTGGCTATTCCGATTTATTGTTTTATTTCCTCGACTTAACTTCATTTGCATTCTGATTCTTGATTCGTTATTTCTAGGTCTGACAGCATTTTAGAATTTTCGAGTGCACCTGCGTTGACAGTTGTTTCAGGGACATTTCCTTTGATATATCCCAAGTACAAATGCACTTTTTTGGCAGTACTTTATGGACCTTTCCAATTTTTCTTTGCTTGTTCCGATTCATTTTTTTATTTTCTTGATCCAACTTCATTTGCATTCTAATTCTTGATTCATTATTTCAGAGTTTGACAGCATTTTAAGATCTGGGCATGAAGTCCGCAGGCATGTCATGTTATTGAAATCTACATTTAAACAAAACTGAAAATAGAGTAAGAAAAGAGACAAGTTAAAGAAAAGGGATATTCTTGGGAAATGAAATATTAATTCCATTTGATTTTTTTTTTGATTGATTTTTTTTGAAGTTTATAAAAATAGAAGGGTTTACATCGGAAAAGTAAGACAATAAAGTAAAACATCTGGATCACACCCTGAGATCATCCGGACGCAGAAAGGATAACAATACTGGCTACCGAGACTCCCATCTGATGCTTTGAACTTTTAGGCCTGGCGACCGTTTTTCAACTTTTCTTGTGTCTCGGCAATGGCTGCAATGGCCTTCAATGCCGGATCAAATTCATCATCTTCACAAATCATTCCGACTACCGGCCCAGTGTGAGCAGGCAAGGGATTGGTCGTCATATTATGGTCATCTTCTTCCCTAACCACTATTGTCTGGACCTCGATGAGATCTTCCACTGCTCTTTTAAGAGTCCAACAATCTTCAGTGTCATGCCCCACTGCTATTGAGTGGTATTCACATCTAGCATCATCTCGGTGCGAGGGGGACTCGGGGTTCGGCCGGTTTGGGGCCATTGATTGCAACCGACCTATCCTGACAAACTTTTGGAACAAGCCAGAGTATGATTCACCAATAGGGGTGAACTGATTCTTTTTTAAAGTCTCTCTTGGGCAAGGATTGTATTGAGAAACATTTGATTGGGGATTATATGGAGCTTGGTAAGGATGGACATTTCTGGGAAGTGGAGTTCGGTTTTGGGTATAATTTTGTGGCTCCGTGTAAGATTGCACGTTCATCACCGCATATGGAGGCGGTGCCACGGTATAAGCATAATCATCTTGGTAGGGATCACAGTGTTGTGGGACCTTAGGAAGCATATATGATTGGTTGAACGTCCCGCGAGCCCCCTTCAAGCTCGAAGCCATCATGGCTCCCTCTTCTATCTCGTTTCTGCTTATCCAAACCCCCCGACCCATTCTGAACAGCATGTGATGCAGACTTAAAATCATCTTGACTCAAAATTCGGCCCGTTTCTAAACCACTTTCGGCCATCTCCCCTATTTTGATAGCTTCAGCAAACGGCCTACCCATAGCAAACATCATATTCTGGAAGTAGTCCGCCTCTTGGGCCTGTACGAAGACCGTAACCATTTATGCTTTGTCCATTGTAGGTTTTACCCGGGCGGCTTGCTCGCGCCATTTGACAGCATATTCGCGGAAGCTTTCCGCATTTTTCTTTTTCAAATTGGACTAAGAGTTCATGTCAGGAGCGATGTCCACGTTATACTGGAACTAGAGGACAAAGTCTCGGGCCAATCATCCCACACATTTCAATGAGTAATTTCTTGATCCATATACAATTCAGTAGCAATTCCGGTGAGGCTTTCTCCAAAGTAGGCCATTAGCAACTCCTCTTTTCCACCAGCACCCCTCAGCTGGTTACAATATCGTTTTAAGTGAGCTATCGGGTCTCCGTGCCCATCATATTTTTCAAACTTTGGCATCTTGAAACCAACTGGCAGGTGAACATGTGGGAACATGCACAAGTCGGAGTAGGAGAGGCTCTTCTGACAACTCAAACCTTGTATGTTCTTTAAGCTTTGCTCTAAGCTTCTCATCTTCCGAGCCATTTCTTCGTGCTCGGGGGTTCTCATTGTTCTTTACTGACCCTTAGGAGACTCATATTGAGGGTGTTGAAGGTAAGAGTTTGGCTTGGGCACTGTTGGATGTGCCGTAGTGGAGATTGGTGGTGCAACGAACATTGCTGGTTGCGCCCTTGAATCCGATGCCTGGGGGTGATCCATAGAAGGCATTTCGGGTTCACTGGACGGCATGAGAGGGTGCCCATATGGGATGAGTGGGTTGGGCACAATGATGTTGGTAAGCCCACCTGAACTGGGGATCAATTTAGGGAAACCAGAGATTACACTTGGCGGTTCCCTACCGTTAGACCAGGTGTCCCACATTTACAACATGCGGCGATGCAACATTCTGTTTTCTTCAGCAGTTGTTGATTCCAACTGCAGAATAGCCGATGACGGGCTATCCTCAGGACCGATGATTTACAGATTACCGACGGAGGCCATCTCTACCTTTGGACCTTGTGAAAGATGGGAAACCGGACTACCAACAAAACCAACCACCAAAACCTGGCTAATTTGCACACCAAACAAACTTGTTAGTTTTGAGACATTTAGCAGATAGGAAATCGCATATTGGGATGCAATGCACCTAACAGTTAAACGTTTCTACCACGTGTTTGAACAGTTGCATGTTTCATCTCGACCTTTAAATGTCCCTTTCAAATTTTATCTCTCCCTTTTTTTTGAATTTTCCATATCTCAATTTCTTTTCTTTTTCTTTTTGTTATTTTCGTTCTTCGTTTTTCACAATTATTTTGTCACTCTTTATTTTCACTTTCTTTTCACTCTTTTCTTTATTTTCACTCAATTTTTTTTTCTTTTTTTTTTCACTTTCTTTTTCTCTCGCTTCTCTCTTTATTTTTTTATAATTTTTTTATGGTTATGATCGGATTGCCAACGTATCATGACGCCACATGAATCAGATATTGCGTAGTTCGGGAAGGTTGAGAATGGAGTAAATAAACTAACTTTTTTTTAAAATTTATTTATTTACTTTTATAAAACTCAGACACACATTTGTTTTGAATTTTATGAAGGAACGAGTTTAAAAGGAGAAAGAAAATATTTTTAACTCTCTTTTTTTCTGATTGATTTTCTCGAAATGTTTGAATAAAACTTCTAAAGAAGCAAGAAATCTTTTTGTTGGACTTTTGATATTTTTTTTAAAATATTTTGAAATTAAGACTTCTAAAGAAGAAAGAAAATATTTTAGATTTTCGCTTTCTAATTTTATTTGGTTTATGGACAAAATGCTTCTAAAAAAATGGGGGAAATATTTTTTGTTTTCTTATTTCGATTGATTTTTTTTTTTGAATGAAAGTCTTCTAAATAATCTTTTCCTTTTGTTTTGAACTTTTGGAACTTTAGAAAGTAACAAGAAAATATTTTGCCGAATTTCCATTCGTTTAGTCTCTTTTTTTATAAAGGAAAAAAAAATTTGGAATTGATTTGTTTTTCTTTTCCTTTTTTTTTTCTTTGGTTGCTTTTCTTTTTCTTTGTTTTAAAAAGAAAGACTTCAAAAGAAAAATATAATATATGTTTTCTTTAAAGTTCGTTTTTATTTTTGAAAGAAAAACTTCTAAGGAGGAAGAGAGATATTTTTATATTTATTTTATTTGGAATTTTTGGAAGAAAGACTTCTACAGAAGAAGGAAAATATCTTTTTTTTCTTTTTAGTTTAAATAAGAAATATGAAAACCATTAGTTGTTGAGTTGATGTATAAAACTGCATTTGAAAATGAGCAAGAAGTTGATCAAACTATCTTTCTAGCAAAGAGTACAAGTGACTACGACTTGAAAAATACAGTTGTGTCAGCTAGTATTAGAAGCATTTTCGATGAACAACAGAAGGTCCACTCTCATCGTAACCTGCCTTAGTTATGTGCTGGTTTTGAGGGAAGACGACTTTGGCAAGTATAACACCACCAATCAGAGGCGGATCCACCTCACAAATTTTGGTGCACTTGCACCTATCCTGTTTGGAGCTATAACCTAGACTTTCAATATAATTTTCTCAAAATTTTGTTGCATAGTACAGTGTGAACCCATGATCAAACGTGGGTGTTGGGTCCCTGGGCTTTAAACCCCTACATTCTATTTCTTTTTCGACCTCATCTAATTTGATAAATTCTCTTCATTCTCTTCATGATAAATAATAGATTAAGAATTCTAATATTAACTATTGATTATTTCTAGATGAGATTTGTTTTTATCTTGAATTACTCTAACTTCGTTTTATAATAAATAATTTATGTGAGTAAAAGATTAATTACGCTATACATGATAAAACTTGCTTCATATCTTTTTATTCCAATCACAATTTTGAAGTTTAGTATTCAACTTTTAAATATAAGTAAAAATAATAATTCACATGCAACCTCAAGTAATGGAACTTGAGCCACAACTAAAAGTCTTGGTTCATAATTTTACACTTGATACATATTATCTTTGAAATTCTTTAGGACAAAAACAATTTCAAGACCTCAGAGTAGTGAAAAATTGCTAGTACATAACAACAAGAACGTCCGACTGTCACTAAAGCAACAAATCAAAACGAATTTGCTACCATATTAGGTATAAGTGTTGATTGTTCCATCAATCCATATAAATCACACATATATTGAAGCTGATATATAAGTTTTCAGTACAAAATTTAACTTCAGACAGCTGATTAATGGTAAAAAATGCATCAAACCAAGAACACATCCTCGGTTTAAACAGGTCAAAGATCAAGGTCAAGCTCCTGCTC
Organism: Nicotiana undulata; assembly: GCA_005239495.1. Taxonomy (NCBI): domain Eukaryota; kingdom Viridiplantae; phylum Streptophyta; class Magnoliopsida; order Solanales; family Solanaceae; genus Nicotiana; species Nicotiana undulata. The sequence continues at coordinate 22,712 of MDKH01119924.1, forward strand.
TTTTGAGCATTGTACCTCCTTGAGTCCATGTGCAAGTTACAAAAAAGGTCGGATCTGTGGCACCATCCTTGTAGTACGCGAACACCAGGGCACCATCGTCATGTATGCTCTCACCAAACAAAGAATTGAAGGTCATGAGGAACTTGGTTGTTGATTCAATATTCTTTTTTAAGTGCTTCTTGGGCTTCTCCTCCTCTGCCACTTGTTTTTCCCTTTCTTGCACTGCCTAAAGGGTACAACTTTACAAGCAAAAAGTTCATCAATCTACACACATTAGGGAAATGATGATAAGGGTGACGACAAATGGGACAGTTTGACTCCCTCAAAGTATTCATGGACTTAAATATACACCAGAAACAAGCAATGTGACCACACCCTAGCACAATTGGTTTATACAAAAGTTCTAGGCAAACACAACATTGAAATTCATCTGGGATTTCTTCAGTTTGAATTATTTCATGATTTTCTTGGCCAATTTCCACCTTTGAAGCTAGAAGTTTTTGAAGGATCGAATTGAAGATGATTATCAGCTTTGATTAAAAAGAGTTGTCTACAAGCTACAGAAATCAACACCCAACTCAGCCAAAGCCATAGATTTCCCAACTCAAAATGTTGTCTAAAGCTACAATTTCAAAGTTAAACAGTGTTCACTTCAGCAAATTTTGACCTTGACAAAGCTGTAGCCAAGTTGATACCTTTCTTCAAGCTCAAGAATGAGTCTCAAGTTCCCTCCTAAAATTCAATTCTCAACAATGGAAACAAAGATGAATTTGATTTCTTCAAGTTCTTATGAGTTCTAAAAATTTAAGCTAAAGCAGATGCTAAACAACTAGTTTCAGAGTGAGTTCCAATCATCTAACATTTTCGCCAAACTTCAGATATCAAACTGCTGGGCAGTAGCTTTCACAAACAAGAGCACTCAATTCAGCAATGGCAAAATTTTAGCAGACTTTTGAACCAAATTCATAGTAGAATTTAAATAAGATATTCAGTTCATAGTAGCATCGCGCACACAGATATTCAACCAAGCTATTGATGAAAAATGTATAATCGTTTTCCTGAGTAATGGATAACATACATCCAAGTATAGTGTTTTCATGTCAAAATCAAATTCCAGTTCTCCTAAAGACTTATCAAGTGACTGCCAAGCGATACTAATTTGATACTATTTGGGTTTTATTCTTTGACTGTGTCTGTGTTTCATAAGTAAATAAAAATTTTATTAAGTGAAAAGCACAAAGCAAGTGCCTGTATATAAGAGATGTAACTATGAGGGGTTTTAAGGATATTTTTTTTGTTTTGGGATAAGGTAAATGAGGGGTTTTAAGGATTGTATCTATGACATTGTTAAGAGAAACACTTTGCATTCATGAACCTGCAAATCAGCAGAAGTAACAATTTACATGTAACGACCCAACCGGTCGTTTTGTGTGTTGGGACTCCGTTCCCATGAATGACTCTTTCCATAGTGGCTACTCGTGCCTTATGACTTGTGTGGGCAGGTAGTTCGTGATTCAGAAGTGATTTGGCCAGTTCAGGAACACTTGGTTCCTGAAGGCTAGCCTATTTGGCAAATTTTGGTTCCGAGCAGCATTTTTAGCAAACGATCCCGGAACCGAGTTCTGACAGCTCCAGCAGCTCCGGATGATGATTTCGGACTTGGGAGTGTGTTCTCCTTGGGTTTCTGATGACCTGGGAGTATTTCGGCACCTGAATTGGAATTCAGAATTTCATAAGATTTGGAGTTCAGTCTAGAATTGGACCTCGTGATATCCTAGTCCGAATGGAATTCCGGAACTGGAAATAGTTCCGTATAGTCATTTATGACTTGTCTGCAAAATTTGGGGTCATTCCGAGCAGTATAGACCCGTTCGGCATATTGATGAGCCATTTGAATTTTTTTGAAATCCTAAGTTTGAAACTAAGGGGTTTTGGAGAATGAATTCTAGTTTGGATGATGTTTTTAGTATTTTGGGAGCTCGAGCAAGTCCGTCATATGATTTGGGACTTGTTGGTATAATTTGTCGAGGGCTCGGGTGGGCCCAGGGGTCCCCCGGACCGCAATCGGGGTCAAAAACTAGAAATTGCATAGCTGGTGGGAAATTTACTGGTGTGACCGCACCTGCGGTCCACGAGTCGCAGGCGCGAGGCTCGCACCAGCGGCCATCAATCGCAGGCGCGACTCCTTCCGCAGGAGCGGCCTTTCCTCCGCAGGAGCGGACCAGGACTCCGCAGGTGCGACTTTTCCCAGGACCCAGGCCCATCGCAGGCGCGGCCAATTTCACGCAGGTGCGAGTCCGCACTTGCAATCCAAAGTCCGCAAGAGCGAGAACCCCCCCCTCCCAAGTGTCCAGGCCTTTATCGCAGGTGCGACCCTTTTTCCGCAGGTGCGAGTCCGCACTTGCGATCCAAGGGTCGCAGGGGCGGAAACTGCTGACCAGTCCTATAAAAAGCCCATTTCGTGAATTTCTTCCCAAAACACAATTTTTCCTCCATTGTTGCACACCCCAAGAGCTCCAGAACGTGATTTCAGCCTAATTACCTCAGGTAAGTGATTCTTTGGCCTCCGCATGTTAATTTCTTCAATTCTTTGGGAATTTCCACTTCCAAATTCATAGAAATTCATAAGAAATTGTTGGGGAGAATAGAGGGTTTTGGGGAAAATGCAAATTCTGATTTTAGGGCCATTGTAAGATGATTAATTGAGTTAATCTTGATCCTTAGGTGACGTATAGCGCATTTCTTCAAGAATTATAATTTTTCGGACGCCGAGGCTCGGAGTTGAATTTGCCAAGTATGTCAAGAATGTGTTTTTAGGGAAAATCCTTGATAAATCCTCCTCGATTCTTCCTAAATTGATATAATTATGTGTTTTTGGCTAGTTGCGAGCCATCGAGGGTGATTCGGAGGATTCGTGCGTCTTGTTGATTGGTCCGTTGGCTGGAGAAGTACTTGTTTAGGTGAGTCTCCTTTCCAAACTTTGTAAGGGGGAAATGTCCCCTAGACTCTTTGTTGCTAATTGTGCTTGTTGAGGGGGCTGCGTACGTACCACGTGACAAGAGTCTGTACGCGGCATCTATATTGTATGTTGGGTAGCCGTAGGACCCACGAGCATGTTCTAACTGTT
>ML276016.1:0-42366 GCA_005239495.1 Nicotiana undulata
CTTCCATTTGTCAATTAGACTGTTTTACTTCACTTGTTTTCCCCTTTACTGCTCCCGTATCCCTTACTTGCTTGCTTATCCCTTGTCTAGTATTTTCCCTATTACCTGCTGTAGATTATGACAGGTTATCGTTAATATCAAGTCTAGCCTCGTCACTATTTCGGCCGAGGTTAGGCTCGGCACTTACTCAGTATATGGGGTCGGTTGTACTGATGCTACACTGCACTTCTTAATGTTGTGCAGATCCCGCACCCAGGCCCAGTGGACCGCATTGAGGGAGTCACCTTCAGTCCACCCAGAACTTCAAGGTATACCTGCTGGCGTTCGTGGGCCTTGGTGTCTCTCCTACATTTGGATTTCCTCATTGTCTTGCCTTTTTCTTCTAGCTCCAAGACAATTATGTATTTCTTTCAGACTTTGTATTTAGCACTCAGTTAGTTAGTTCGTGAGGTTGTGACACCCCGGTTTTGGGATATTTGCGATGTTTTTACCTTTATCAGTTCATTATTCGTTTTGGGAATATTATTATTTTTCTGCTGCAAAAACATTTGAAGTGATTTGGAAATGTTCGGTAAAGGCTGAAAGTTAAAGGGATTGGGATATTCTAGTAGAGTTTGGAAGGTTAATTGGCTTTATTACTGTTACGTTATTTTTATAAATGTCAAAGTGTTGTGTATGTTGGCTTGTCTAGCGGGTTCAACGTTAGACGCAGTCACGGTCTGAAAGATGGGATTTCGGGTCGTGACAGTTTTGTTTGAAAAACACTAAAATGGGAAATAAGTTTAAATGTTGGGTAAAAAAAGGTAAATTCATAAGTGAAAAGGACTTTAAAAAATAGGGAAGCCGTTATAGAATATGGCTATTGTACTATCTCTTTTGTACCTCTGTTATTAGGAGTGATCCTGCAATGTTCTCAATCACGAGGTTTATAATTTTCTGGGTCCAATAATCAGACTCCTGATTTACTTAGTTGATGTAACTCTTTGGTTTCTTCTTCCCTCTAATCAACCTTTATTTAGGCTTAAGTTATCTTCTGATCTGCGGTTCCTGATATTAGTTATTACTTTAGCCTTTCATGGACCCTATGGAATATCCACAATACAATCTTCTAACAATTCAATCCTTTGTCTATGACCTTGACTCAATTCTTTCTTTTAAATTATACCGGAGTCTTTTACGGCTATATGGATGTCAATATATATGCTTCATGGATAATACTCTGAAATATTAAGTGCGTTCATAACAAAACTAACTCTAGATCATTGATCGAATAATTTCTTTCGTTCCATCTTAGCTTTCTTTAAATGGAAGCAATTACTTTTCCTGATCTTTCTGCCCCCTTGATGCATGCATACTTAGCTTATCTTAGTACCCATGCATGCCAGAATTTTTGTGCAACTGATTAGGTCTAGAATATTTCTTTAGATTTTACTTCCCGTTCATTAGGCACGGTAGGTGCCACTTTATTTTGGAGTGCATACAATTTTGTAGTGAGATTGTTTTAACATGACCATTTTCTTCTTCAAGTTACTATGTTTAGGTTGAAGCCTTCTTCTTTATTTCTTCCGCTAGTCTTTCGTTGTAGTACCTAGGGAAGACCCTCTGATTCTTGTGAAGCTGCGAGCTTATTAAATCGTATACCCGATGGAGTTCTTGATGTTCGTACTCACCTATGATTATCCTTAGTTACTTACCTCCATACTCATGTGCTCGTACATTTGCTTCTAAACCAATGTTTTGACTGTCTTCCCAGTGGCACTCTCTTTTATTTCCGTAACACTCATACGGTACCTTTAACTACAACCCCTATCTGAATATTTCTCAAGTATTACAATGTCATAACTGTGAGGCTAAATTCACTATATTGGGGTTTACTATGTTTCTCTTGCATGATCTGCTCATTTATCTGTAACCTCTTGTGTCACGACCCAAAATCCTAACTCAGGTCGTGATGGCGCCCAAGACCGAGGTCAGGTAAGCCAACCCTTATATTCCTAAGAATTTTCACATATTTGATTAAAGATTCCAACACGTGCCAAGTTTTAAAGTTAAATTTGTAGGGTGAAAACGTATAACTTAACCAACTTAAATCAACATAACAAAAAGGACCGTAAATAACATATACAGTGCCAAAATACAGTGTCTACTACGTGTGCCAGGACCTACTGTCACAAGTCTATGGGCGGACTAGTAGAATATACAAAATAATATAGAATAACTGTGCTACTGTCTGAAGGAAATAGACAGAAATAACAAAAGATAACTCCAAAGTGCTGCTGAGATACACCAAGGGGAACAGCTCACCGTGGAGTCAGGTACAGAGTATGCTCTCAAGATCGTGTCCCGGTCTGATAACCAGATGTACCTGCCTCAGAACTTGTACAACTAAGTACAGAAGCGTAGCATGAGTACATATAAGCAAATATGTACCAAGTGAGTATCCCGTCTAATCTCGAAGAAGTAGTGACGAGAAGTAGACGTGATACTTACTAGGGTCATGATTAAATAACAGGACTAAATAAGACTAGGCAGGGATAGCACTCCTAGAAATCACAAGACATGTCAAATCACACTAGCATATGATATACTAACTTCTCCATTTCACATGAAGCCGTTTAAATAATAACAACAAGACTCTCAGTCAATTATACAGTTTAAATAATAACAACAAGACTCTAAGTCAAATATACAGCACATAGTATGCCGGAGCGTACGGTCGAAGCGGCACGAAAATAAATGTGCACTGCCGAGGGTCGAACTGCTCGAACCATAGATGCATCTGTTACCCCGCTCGTGAATCAAACATGCGACGTGGTTGACATAATAATAAGGCTACCCCGCTCGCGAATCATACATGCGACGCAGATGCTCGTATACATACACAAATTTATCAGGAATTCGGGAATTTAATAGAGTTTATACTTGCAAACAAGAATTTAAGCATCTGAAATTCGAATGTAACTTCCTAATATTCTCATGCTAATTCAAGGATAATAAGAAACTCGAAATACATTTAGGGACACATGTAAGGAAAATAAAAGCATGCTCGTGAGTCCTCAAACTACCCGACATGGCATAATAGTAGCTACGCACGGACTCTCGTCACCTCGTGCGTGCGTAGCCCCCACAAATAAGGACATTTCAATCATTTATAATCACCTATGGGGACAATTCCCTCTTACAAGGTTAGAAGGGAGACTCACCTCAGCCGAGCCTACTTTCCGGGTCAAGAATGCGCCTGAAACTCCGAACTCGCCTCCCAAGGATTCAAAACTTTTAGTAGCTAGGTGGATTGGCTCTTTCCCAAGCTTTCTAGGTCGACAATGGTGGAAAAATGAGGTGAAAAGTGATTAAGTACTGTGTTTAAATAACCTCACTGCCTACAGGGAATTCGCACCTACGGCTCAAGGACCGCACCTGTGGTCTCGCACCTGCGAGAAGAGTCTCGCACCTTCGGAAGTGGACAAGAGGGCCTGGGCTCGCACCTGCGGAGAGGAGCTCGCACCTGCGGCTCCACTCCTGCGGAATATAGTCCGCACCTGCGAGAATAGGGTAGCCCCCCTGAGGCTGCACCTACGAGGCCTGGGACCGCAGGAGCGATCCCGCACCTGCGGCTCAAGGACCGCACCTGTGGTCTCGCACATGCGAGAAGAGTCTCGCACCTGCAGAAGTGGAAAAGAGGGCCTGGGCTCGCACCTGCGGAGAGGAGCTCGCACCTGCGGCTCCACTCCTGCGGAATATAGTCCGCACATTCGAGAATAGGGTAGCCCACCTGAGGCTGCACCTGCAAGGCCTGGGACCACAGGAACGATCCCGCACCTGCGACTGGGCAACCGAACCAGCGGTCACACCAAAACAGGTGCACCAACAATTGCTTCAGCCGTGTTGAGCCTCGTATGGTGCCTGAGAGGCACCTGGGCCCACCCGAGCCCCCGTCCAAATATACCAACAAGTCCCAAATCATAATGCGGACTCGCTTGAGCCTTCGGAACACCCAAAACAACGCTAAAACTCAAATTCACCCCTCAAAACCCCTAAAGATCAAACTTAAGAACTTCAAGTTCTTGAATTCGATATTGATGCACTGAACCGACCTATACTACTCGGAAGGACACCAAATTTTGCAAGCAAGTCATAAATGACATAACGGAACTATTCCTGGTCTCAGAATTCCGTTCGGACCTTGATAACGCAAAAACACGTTCCAAACCAAATTTCAAACTTAAGGAAACTCTTATTTCGATATTGGGCGCCGAAACGCTCCCGGTTCATCCAAAACCCATTCCGAACATAGGCCCAAGTCCGAAATCATCATACGAAGCTACCGAAACTGTCGAAACTCGATTTCGAGGTCGTTTACTCAAAATGTTGACCAAAGTCAAACTTGGCCAAAAAGGCCAACCTTAAGGAACCAAGTGTTCCTATACTACTCTAAACACTTCTGAATCCCGGACCACCCGTCCCCGCAAGTCATAAATCATAATAAGCCTCTAAGGGAAGCCTCATTTAGGGAAACGGGGTCCTAATACGCAAAACGACCGGTCGGGTTGTTACATTCTCCACCCCTTAAACAAACGTTCGTCCTCGAACGAGTCTACAATCATACTTGAAGTGCTGAATAAGTGCGGATATCTGCTCCGCATGTCCTCCTCGGACTCCCAGGTCGCCTCCTCTACTGGTTGGCCCCTACACTGGACCTTTATGGTAGAAACTCTCTTTGATCTCAACTGGAGATCCTGTCTATCAATAATAGCAATTGGGTCCTCCTCGTAGCCCAACCTCTCATCCAACTGAATCATGCTAAAATCAACCACATGAGAGAAGTCGGCGTGGTACCTCCGGAGCATGGATACATGAAAGTTTGGATGAACTCCTGATAAACTGGGAGGCAAGGCTAGCTCCTAAGCAACCTCCCCAACTCGCCTCAACACCTCGAAGGGACCGTTAAACCTCGGGCTCAGCTTGCCCTTCTTTCCGAACCTCATAATACCCTTCATCGGCGAGACCTTCAACAGTACCTTGTCTCCCTCCATAAATGATATGTCACGCGCCTTCTGATCCGCGTAACTCTTTTGTCTTGACTGTGCTATGCGGAGCCTTTCCTGAATCAACTTTACCTTCTCTAAAGCATCCTTCACTAGGTAAGTGCCATAAAACTTAGCCTCGCCAAGCTCAAACCACCCGATAGGAGAACGACATTGCCGACCATACAAAGCCTCAAATGGAGCCATCTCGATGCTGGACTGGTAACTATTATTGTAAGCAAACTCGGCTAGAGGAAAGAACTGGTCCCCCTGACCTCCGAAGTCAATCACACATGCCCTGACCATGTCCTCTAATATCTGAACTGTACGCTCCGACTGACCATCAGTCTGAGGGTGAAATGATTTGCTGAGATCTATCTGGGTACCCATCTCACTATGCAATGCTCTGCAGAAGTGCGAGGTGAACTGAGGACCTCGATCTGATATAATGGACACCGGCACACCGTGCAACCGGACTATCTCCTGAATGTAGATTTGGGCTAGTCTCTCGGAAGTATAAGTAGTAGCTACTGGAATGAAATGCGCCGATTTGGTCAACCTATCCACAATGAACCAAACCGCGTCAACCTTCCACAAAGTCCGAGGCAACCCAATCACGAAGTCCATAGTGATGCGCTCCCACTTCCACTTAGGAATGGGCATCTGCTGAAGTAGGCCTCCTGGCCTCTGGTGCTCATACTTCACTTGCTGGCAATTAAGACACCTAGTCACATACTCCACAATGTCCCTCTTCATCCGCCTCCACCAGAAATGCTGCTTCAAATCACGATACATCTTCGTAGCACAAGGATGAACAGAATACCGAGAACTGTGTGCCTCCTCTAGAATCCTCTCCCTCAGGCCCTCAACATTAGGAACACATAAACGGCCCTGAAGTCTCAGAACACCATCCTCGCCAATAGTAACCTCCTTGGAACCACCCCGAACCACTGCCTTCCGTAGCTATGCCAAGTACGGATCATCAAACTACCGAGCCTTAATCTCTCCCAATAACGAAGAGTGAGCAACCATATGTGCTAAAACTCGATGAGGCTCTGAAAGGTCAAATCTCACCAGGCGATTAGCCAAGGACTAAATGTCCAAGGCTAGAGGTCTCTCCTCTGCTGCAATATAAGCCAAACTACCCATACTCTCTGCCTTCCTGCTCAAGGCATCTTCTACCATATTTGCCTTGCCTGGATGATAAAGAATGGTGATATCATAATCCTTCAACCACTCAAGCCATCTGCGCTGCCTCAAATTAAGATCCCTCCGCTTGAACAAGTGCTGCAAGTTGCGGTGGTCTGTATAAACCTCGCAGGACACTCCATACAAGTAGTGCCTCCAAATCTTAAGAGCATGAACAATTGCCGCCAACTCTAAATCGTGCACCGGGTAATTCTCCCTTCCTGCATCAACACACACCCCAAACCAACGCGTGAAGCGTCGCAATACACTGTATACATCCAAAAACCGGAAGGCAATACTAGAACTGGTGCTGAAGTCAATGTCGCCTTGTGCTTCTGAAAGCTCGCCTCAAACTCGTTAGACCATCGGAACGGGGCATTCTTCTGAGTCAATCTAGTCAATGGAGCTGCAATCGAAGAAAACCCCTCCACAAATCGGCGATAATAGCCTGCTAGGCCCAAAAACCTCCTGATCTCTGTAGCTGAAGTTGGACGCGGCCAACTCTGAACTGCCTCAACCTTCTTAGGATCTACCTTGATACCCTCTACGGATACCACATGCCCCAAGAATGCCACGGAATCCAACCAGAACTCACACTTGGAGAACTTAGCATATAGCTTCTATTCCCGCAAAGTCTGGAGCACAACTCTCAAATGCTGCTCGTGCTCCCCCAGGCTACGTGAGTAAATCAGAATGTCATCAATAAATACAATCACGAAAGAATCAATATACGGCTTGAACACCCTGTTCATCAAGTCCATAAATGATGTTGGGGCATTAGTCAAGCCAAAGGACATCACCAGGAACTCATAGTGGCCATATCTCGTACGGAAAGCAGTCTTCGGAACATCTGAGGCCTGAATATTCAACTGATGATATCCCGATCTCAAATCAATCTTAGAATCAACCGAGCACCCTGCAACTGGTCAAAAAAATCGTCGATGCACGAAAAAGGATACTTGTTCTTAATGGTGACCTTGTTCAACTAGCAGTAATCAATACACATCCGCATAGACCCATCCTTCTTCTACACAAATAGGACTGGAGCACCCCACGACGATACACTCGGTCTGATAAACCCCTTAGCCAACAACTCCTTAAGCTGCTCCTTCAACTCCTTCAACTCTTTCGGAGCCATACGGTACGGAGGAATAGATATAGGTTGGGTGCCTAGAGCTATATCAATACAGAAATCAATATCACGATTCGGAGGCATGCCTGGAAGGTCTGAAGGTAATACATCAGCAAACTATCGAACAACTGGCACTGAATCAATTGTCAGAGACTCGGCGGTGGTGTCTCGCACATAAGCAAGATATGCTAGACAACCCTTCTCGACCATGTGTCGAGCCTTCAGGAAAGCAATAACCCGACTGGCTGCACTAACTGAGGAACCTCTTCACTCCAGCCTAGGCGAATCAGGCATGGCTAAAGTAACTGTCTTGGCATGACAATCTAGCACGGCATGATAAGGAGATGACCAATCCATGCCTAGAATAACCTCAAAATCAACCATGTCGAGTAATAAAAGGTCCACTGTGGTCTTGAATCCACATAATGTAACCACACAGGATCGATAAACCCGGTCTACCACCACAGAATCGCCCACAGGAGTGTACATATATATAGGAGAACCCAAAGACTCACGAGGAACATCCATAAAATGAGCAAATAATGCTGAAACATATGAATAGGTGGATCCTGGATCAAATAACACTGAGGCCTCTCTACCACATACTGAAATAATACCTGTGATCACAGCGTCTGAGGCCACTGCATCTGCTCGGGCCGGAATACCATAGAATCTGGATGGTGCACCGAAAGACTGACCTCCGCTGGAATGAATAGGAGCTGGCAGAGCTCCCCCTACCTGGCCTCTACCTCTGGGGCGACCTCTACAGTCTGTCCTGCCCCTATTGGTGGATGGGGCGCCGGTGCTAAGTATGCAGGCTGATAACTCTGCTGAACAGCCTTGCCCCGAAGACTGGGACAAGTCCTCCTCATATGGCCTGAATCCCACACTCATAACATCGCACTGGTGGCATGGCCTGCTGCCCTGAAGAAGAACCCTGGATAGTTGGGGGACAGTGAAAACCCTCTGGCATGGCACTTAAGTAAGGACTAGAAGACCTCTAATGACCGGAATACCTGCCGGAGGAACCCTGAATAGCTGGTGGGCGGTAAGAACTCTCCGACATGGCGCTGAAATAAGGCCTCACTGGAGCACCACAGGGAGGTGGTGGAGGAGCTGAATATGGAGGCCTGCTAGGCTGGCCCCGACCTCTACCCCTGGCTGGGGCACCTCTGAAATCTCCAAAAAATCTAGCTCTCTTATCTTGCTGACCCTGCTCTCTGCCCCTCGATTGATAACCCTCAATCAGGCGAGCTATCTCGACCACAAGCTGATAGGGAGTCCCCATCTCCACCTCTCGGGAAATGTTGGCCCTAATACTTGAGTGAAATCCAGCCACAAATCTCCGCACTCTCTCAGAGTTAGTAGGAAGTATCATAATGGCATGGCGCGACAACTCAGAAAACCGGGCCTCGTAGTCTGTTACTGACATATGTCTCTGCTTCAGCTGTTCAAACTGATACCGCAACTCTTCCCTCTCGGAGGGTGGGATATATCTGTCCAGGAATAACTGAGTGAACTGCTCCCAAGGGATATGAGGGGAACCTGCTGGTCTACCAAGGATGTTGGACTGCCACCATCTGCGGGCGCTGCCCTCAAGCTGAAAAGTAGTGAAATCCACTCCATGGGACTCTAGTATCCTCATGTTGTGCAGTCTGACCCTGCACCTGTCAATGAAATCCTGGGCATCCTCGCCTCGCTCACCCCCGATGGCTGGAGGGTGCAATCGAGTCCATCTATCCAATAACTTCTGCGGATTGCTGTTCGCAGCTGGTCTGAGCTCAGGTGCTGCTGCCACAGGCTGGACCCCACCCACGAGCAGTGTACCCGGGGTATGATGTACTGCTATTGCCTGTCCTGCGGCCAGGGCGGTAGGGGTATGGGATCCCCCTCCCGCCTAAGAAGTGGCAGGATCTGCTGGAAATAAACCAGCCTGGGACATGGTGTCCATAAACCGCATCATATGGCCCATGACCTCCTGGAAGCCTGGCACCATCATAAAGTCCACTGGAGCAGGATCTGCTGGGGGCACCTCACCCTGCTCCTCTATAATAGGATCCTTTGCTGGGGGTGCTAGTGGAACAGCTCTGGGACGCCCTCGTCCCCTACCTCGGGCTGGTGCTCTCCCCCGGCCTCTACCACGGCTCAGAGAACGGGGGTAGCGTCCCCTCCCAGGTCTGGAACATCAGATGCGCGCGTCCTCACCATCTGTGAGAGAATAGAAGAATGAGTTTTAGTAAACCATCGACTGCACGATAAAATAAGGATAAGGAGAGATTTCCTAACACCATATAACCTCCCGAAGATAAATACAGAGTTCTAATTTGTGAGACCTACGTGAACCTAGAGTTCTGATACCATGTTGTCATGACCCAAAATCCTAACTCAGGTCGTGATGGCTCCCAACACCGAGGTCGGGCAAGCCAACCCTTATATTCCTAAGAATTTTAACATATTTGATTAAACATTCCAACACGTGCCAAGTTATAAAGTTAAATTTGTAGGGTGAAAACGTATAACTTAACAAACTTAAATCAACATAACCAAAAGGACCGTAAATAACATATACAGTGCCAAAATAGAGTGTCTACTACGTGTTCCAGGACCTAGTATCACAAGTCTACGGGTGGACTAGTAGAATATACAAAATAAGATAGAATAAATGTGCTACTGTCTGAAGGAAATAGACAGAAATAACAAAAGACAACTCCAAAGTGCTGCTGAGATACGCCAAAGGGAGCAGCTCACCGTGGAGTCGGGTACAGAGTATGCTCTCAAGATCGCGCCCCGATCTGATAACCAGATGCACCTGCCTCAGAACCTATACAATTAAGTACAGAAACGTAGCATGAGTACATATAAGCAAATATGTACCCAGTGACTATCCCGTCTAATCTCGAAAAAGTAGTGACGAGAAGTAGACGTGATACTTACTAGGGTCATGATTAAATAATAGGACTAAATAAGACTAGGCAGGGAGAGCAGTCCTAGAAATCACAAGACATGAAAATATCAAATATAAATTTACAATTTAACTCTGCATGTCAAATCACACTAGCATATAATATACTAACTTTTCCCTTTCACATGAAGCCGTTTAAATAATAAAAACAAGACTTTTAGTAAATTATACAGTTTAAATAATAACAACAAGACTCTCAGTCAAATATACAGCACATAGTATGTCGGAGCGTACGACCGAAGAGTCGCGAAAATAAATGTGCAATGCCGAGGGTCGAACGGCTCGAACCATAGATGCATCTATTACCCCGCTTGCGAATTGAACATGCGACGCGGTTGACATAATAATAAGGCTACCCTGCTCGCGAATCATACATGTGACGCTGGTGCTCGTATACATACACAAAATTATCAAGAATACGGGAATTTAATAGAGTTTATACTTGCAAACAAGAACTTAAGCATCTGAAATTCGATTCTAACTTCCTAATTCTCATGCTAATTCAAAGATAATAAGCAACTCGAAATACATTTAGGGACACATGTAAGGCACATAAAAGCATGCTCGTGAGTCCTAAAACTACCCGACATAGCATAATAGTAGCTACGCACGTCCTCTCGTCACTTCGTGCGTGCGTAGCCCCAACAAATAAGGACATTTCAATCGTTTATAATCACCTATGGGGACAAATCCCTCTTACAAGGTTAAAAGGGAGACTCACCTCGTGCCGAGCCTACTTTCCGGGTCAAGAATGCGCCCAAAACTCCGAACTCGCCTCCCAAGGATTCGAAACTTTTAGTAGCTAGGTGGATTGGCTCTTTCCAAGCTCTCTAGGTCGACAATGGTGGAAAAATGAGGTGAAAAGTGATTAAGTCCTGTGTTTAAAGAACCTCACTGCCTACAGGGAATTCGCACTTGCGGCTCAAGGACCGCATCTGTGGTCTCGCACCTGCGAGAAGAGTCTCGCACCTGCGGAAGTGGACAAGAGGGCCTGGGCTCGCACCTGTGGAGAAGATCTCGCACCTGCGGCTCCGCTCCTGCGGAATATTGTCCGCACCTGTGAGAATAGGGAAGCCCCCCTGAGGACACACCTGCGAGGCCTAGGACCGCATAAGTGATCGCGCACCTGCAACTGGGCAACCGCACCTGCGATCACACCAGAACAGGTGCACCAGCAATTGCTTCAGCTGGTTTTTAGCCTCGTATGGTGCCCGAGAGGCACCTGGGCCTGCCCGAGCCCCTGTCCAAATATACCAACGAGTCCCAAATCATAATGCGGACTCGCTCGAGCCTTCGGAAGACCCAAAACAATGCTAAAACGCAAAATCACCCCTCAAAACCCCTAAAGATCAAACTTAAGAACTTCAAGTTCTTGAATTCGATATCGATGTGACGAACCGACCTATACTACTCAAAATGAGACCAAATTTTTCAAGAAAGTCATAAATGACATAACAGAACTATTCCCGATCTCGAAATTCCGTTCGGACCTCGATAACACAAAAACACGTTCCAAACAAAATTTCAAACTTAAGGAAACTCTTATTTTGATATTGGGCGCCGAAACGCTCCCGGGTTATCCAAAATTCATTCCGAACATACGCTCAAGTCTGAAATCATCATACAAGGCTACCGGAACCATTGAAACTTGATTCTGAGGCCGTTTACTCAAAATGTTGACCAAAATCAAACTTTGCCAAAAAGGCCAACCTTAAGGAACCAAGTGTTCCTATACTACTCTAAACACTTCCGAATACCGGACCACCCATCCCCGCAAGTCATAAATAATAATAAGCCTCTACGGGAAGCCTCATTTAGGGAATGGGGTCCTAATACACAAAACGACCGGTCGGATCGTTACATCTTGTCTAGCCATAACTAGGCTCTTCCTGAATTAACTACTAACTACTCGTTGGCCCATTCTCATATCAATATTTCGTGTAATCTTTCTTGGTTATTTCCTTTGTCTTAACTTACCTCCCGCACTGGCTCCTTATTTATCAATAACATCTTGGGCAGGAACCCTTACTTTCTTTCCTTGACGCGTGCTTGCATAATGTTATGGAATCATAACATATCGGTAGGATTTGGATAAGTGCAATCTCATTCCTCTCTCATTTTTATCGCATGCTTCCTTTACCATTCCATAATTACTAAAACCACTTACTTCTGACTTAATGCCACATCACTCTATATCCCCTCCTTTAGGGTAGTACTAAGATTTAGAGTTACGACGATCTACCTAATGATGTTTTACCTCTTCATCTTTGACATCTTTTCACATCAACGATGACCCTTACTCGCCTTGCGGTAATCCTTCTATACCAAGGATAACCAAATTCCTTACTCACGAGGGAGGCACCTAGTGTAACTGGCACACACAGTCCCTTAAGCTTAACTTTGATCACATTGCTTGCTTTAGGGAAGCATCTTCCTGGATGACCATTCTCTGAATTTCTCATGAATATTATTCTATCGTCCATTCTATTATTTACGGAATGAAATCTCTAAATTTATCATGATGCCGACTATTATCAAATCACCCAGTACCTAATTCATGTTAAGTTTATCTTGTTCACTAGTCCGCACTGATTTCTATTACTCTGGGGTCTGACTTTAACTTTTGGTAATCACGTTAGAGTCATGAACTTATTTCTCGAAATGTGGATATGACTTTATGGCCTATACTCTTTTGTTGCCTCAAGGCCTGTCACCTCTCATATTTTCCTTCCCTTGACTATAGACTCTGTAATACTGTCATTTTTTTATCTACCGTTGTCATCCTTATAACATATATTACTCATAATGCATCATTAACTCTCTTCTTATTTGTGTTCTAACATTTTTGTCTATCACTTTTATTCTGAAAACATCAACAAGACATTTTGTTTTGCTTTTAGCTCCCCTTGCTCCATCCATTGGCTCTTCGAGTTGCCTAACATTCTCTCTCTACTAGAGATGGGAGTCATACTAAGGTAATATTTATTCCTTCCAGGCTTCCAGTGCCTATCTATGAACATTCTAGTATTCTTATTGTCACGACCCCAAATCCTAACCGGTCGTGATGGCGCCTATCGTGGAACTAGGCTAGCCAACACTCAAAATTTTCGCTTTTTTTTCTTTTCAAATATCTCAATTTGTTTTCAATGATTCATAATACGCATATAAATTTTGAAATCTTTAACAAAACAATCAAGCTAACAGTCTACAACCGTCCCCAAGACCTGGAGTCAACATGTCATGAGCATCTACGAAATAAACTAACTCTGCTATTGTCATAGACAAAGTCTAGGAATAATATATTAATACTAAATAAGGAAGGGAAATGGAGAAGTTGCGGACGCTGGACAACTACCTCGAAAAGCCTTAAGCTGCGGATAACGAACTCGGACGACTACTGCTCTGAATCAATACCTGGATCTGCTCACAGAGGTGCATGGAGTAATGATGAGTACGCCAACTCAGTAGTAATAAAAATAAATCACAGTCTGAGAAATAAGAAACACACAGCACAGATGCACCAATTCACAAAAATAGTAAATCACCAAGTCACAATAAGTGTTCATCAAATACATAAGTTCAAAAACTAATTTCCAGAAATCCTTTGAAACAAGTATAATTTCAATATATCTCAGTAAGACTCTCACTAAAAATCAGTTTTAAAACGAAGTGAATCATAGTTCAAAACTCAGTAAAATCATCGTAAATCTGCCCCACGGGCCAAAAATCATTTCTCATAACAATCTTAGTATCAGCCCATTAGGCAACCTCACAGTCACTCAATATTAGCCCATCAGGCAACCTCACAGTCACATAGTATCAGCCCACCAGGCAACCTCACAGTCCCTCAATATTAGCCCATCAGGCAACCTCGCAATCACTCAGTATCAGCCCCGCGGGCAACATCACTCATTAGGTACTTGCGCTCACTAGGGGTGTGTAAAAACTCCGGAGGGGCTCCTACATCCCAAGCGCTATAACAAGACATATCATGGCATAAATCACTCACAATATAGGCCCGTTTCCTTACTCATATCATAACATCCTCACAATATAGGCCCGCAACCTCACTCAGTCAGACACTCTCAACTTGCCCTTCAGGCCATAAATATACCGGGTTCTCGACCCAAAAACAATGTTTCAATTTCAAGAAATAGTATCAAGAATAATTTGAGTGTCAAAACAATTATCAAGAAAATACTGAGTGAAAGTCCTAACATATCAAGTGAGGAAAATAGTAAAAACAGCCCCCAAATGGTAAACAGATCGGCACTAGGCCCCAAACATGGCTTACAGCCCAAATCATATCAAAATATATATCAATATTATTAAGCATAGGCTTAAAAATCGGTTTCGCAACTCAATAGTTGCCTAAATAGGAAATATATTTCCAAAGTTCCAACCTTTGCATTCCAAAACCCGTGAAAGGGTGCAGAGTCCGGGGTTTCATACCATCAGGACAGGATTTAAAGATATTACTTACCTCAAACTAGCCTGAAAACGATTCTGAAATACGCTTTCCTTTTGAATCAACTCTTGAGTGCTCCAAATCTACCAAGTTCAGATTTTTATCATCAAACTACGCTTAAGGAACGAATTCCAATTGAAAAATACCACCTTTAGCTCATTACCCGAAATTTGCTAAAACCCGACCCCCGGGCCCGCATCTCGGAAATCATAAATTTTTATACCAAAATTTTCTTCGTCATCTCACGAGTTCGTACATATAAATAACGCAAAAATCGGAGTTCGTTTGACTCCTCAAATCGACCCTTAAATGTCTCATAATCTCAAGTCCTAACTCCCCTTTTTCTACTAATTTTCATGAATTAAACATTGAGATTATGTTCCTTAATCACCTATAATCAAGTTTTAAGGTCCAAAATACTTACCTCTATGAAGAACACTGATTTCTTCACTTCAAATTCACCTCAAAAGCTTCTTCCCGTTAAAAAATGGTGTAAAAAGGGTTAATGAACGCGGAGGGTTTCTTTTTATACTGCCCAATTATTAATGCACTGCGATCGCGGAAGTACTCACGCGATCGCGAAGGACATTTCCCCCAGCTTCCAAAATCACTCTCCATGATCGCGACTTAGCCCACGCAATCGCGAAGATCTTCTTCCCAGATCATTGCGATCGCACACGACCTCACGCGGTCGCAATGCCCCACCGTCCAAACTTACGCGCGCTCTTTTCCTTCTATGCGATCGCACTCACACACACGCGATTGCACTGCTCATACCTTTAAAACTACGCGATCGCACTCTTGATCCTGCGATCGCGATGCACAATTTCGCCTGACCCTCTGATTACTCTACACGATCGCACCTTCACCTAGGCGATCGCGATGAAGGACCTTTAGCTGTCAAAACACCAGCAAAACAACTATTTTCCTTAAGGCCAAAGTGCCCGTTAACCACCCGAAATCAATCCCGAACCCCTCGGGACCTCAACTTAATTGCACTCTCAAATCCCTAAAAATAACATCAAAACACAAAAATCACCTCGACTTCAAGCCTAAGAACTTTGAAATTTCTAAAATCCACCAACGATGCCGAAACTATTCAAAACAACTCCGATTGACCTGAAATTTTGCAGACATCTCCAAAATGACATTACGAACCCGTTCCAACTGTCAGAATTCCATTTCGACCGCGATAGCCTATTTTTCACTGCGGACCGGAAATCACCAAAAACTAACTTTCGCCAAGTCAAGCCTAATTCTACTCGGACATCACAAAAATATTCTGAACACACTCCTAAGTCCCAAATCACCTAACGAAGCTATCCGAGCCATAAAATCCGCATTCCGAGGTCATTTACTAATAAGTCAACTCTCAGTTGACTTTTCCAACTTTAAGGCTATTTTTAAAGACTAAGTGACTAAACTCTCACTACAACCATTCCGATTTCAAGCCTACCAACTCTAACACATCAATAACAGTATAACCAACCTATAACAAGTCAATAACAATAATTATAATACAAATTCTATGAAATAACCGGCCAAGTCGTTACATTCTCCCCCACTTAAACACACGTTCGTCCTCGAACATTCCTAGAGTTGTTCCAAACACCACATATTCGGAGGTGATTCCATGTCACCTTAACCCATATAGGTCTAATAGCACAACACAGTTGAAATTTCGAAGTCGGATCCTGACCCATAAACCTTAGAACTAAATTTCCACTTCTGAAATGATTTACAAGCTCTAATCCCACAACTATAAGCTGAAATAGTCTGAACACGATGTATCAAGCCATATCCGCAACACAAGATGAAATAACATAATATACTGCATGACTCAACACTCATAGCGATGACTCCTAATCCCAATCGCTGCTCATAACATCCCAACACCGGTAAATAACCTCTTATCAAAGAAAGCCTTGCTTTAACACCTTTATATGGTGTCGATGATGAAAGAAACACGTAGAAACCAGCAACCATTCGCCCACTCAGCATCAATACCATCCAAAGCCATAACTTGTGCAACTCGTGCACTCAATAACAACATCCTAAGAGCTCAATTCATAAAATAGAGAAGACTCACACGAGAGGAGTATCCTGTCATTACTCTTGCCATTACCACATTATGCTAAAAGCCTGATACACATCGTGAAACCATATCAAACAATTCCTACACCAAGGATCATCCCTCTACTTAACTCTGCTACAAAGCGTGATCCCATCCAACTGCTGGACCACATGAAATACTCCAAGCCACCCTGCTCAAATTCCATAACCATGAGAAATTCGACATCAATTACTCAAAGTGCATTGCCATAACCATGGAAATTGGACGATACCATGCCAGCCGAACAGGAAAGAACATAACTAATACGTCTCAATCCTGCAACACCCATACTGGCCTACCAATAACTCTAAGTCAACTCTGGTCATCCACAACAGGTAGATAACTCTCCAAAGGTTCATAATGACTGAATCATGACATCTACTAACACCTGACTAGCTTTGCTCGCATCCTAATAGTTCACAATCACAAAAATAATCTGTTTATTAGAACTCTTAGCCTCAAGGTCCATGAAGCGCACAAATTACCATATCTGATCCCAATTCCACCACTCAAATATATAACACGCCCCTAATACTTTATCATCCCACGAGGGATACTCCTATAATTCTTCTGTGTCACCAACAAACTTGAATATCGGCAGTCGATCCAACAAAAGAGCGTCGTAACACCAATGAAGCACCCTTACTCAAACACATTGCCTTAAACACATTGTCCTTTATGAATGTATACTGTCATCCAGCCACCCAATAGTGGTATCCTTTACCTAATCATTTGAAACAGCCCGTTCTGACCTTCCTTCCAGAACTGAACCGTGACCGCACATATGTCACTCTCTACTATACACAAAATACCGCATACGCCATGCAATCCTATGATAAATATGCGAACTTCATGCTCCCTTCCTAGCCACAAAAAACTACGTACCCAACTAGCCAAGAACTTTCCATTGATCCCATTTAGAAGCAACATCACTATACATCACATGGCCCTCACGCCAGTAGAAATATACATCTCCAACCGTGGTAGAAATAATCAAGAACTTCCGAATCACATTTGTACAACACCAACCTGTCAGGACTGAATTCTTCTAACTCAACCAAGCTACGCATGCCACCAAATTCCAAGAGAATTGCTAAGAAACACCTGTAACAACTCATTACCTTATAAACACCCAAAGAACTAACCATATCCCTTATCATGCCGATCCGACGTACTACCAAGTTGTCCTATTTATCCAAGTTCCTTCTGACTTACCTTCGAATTGATACTTCTTCTTGCCATAATACCACAATTCTCAATCCCGACTCACCGCACGAAACCCGAGCATAAAAATATACCGTCTAAGGCTCATAAGCCACTGAATACTCCCTGAATTATCCCCAAATGCGCCACATTAGAAATACTTACCCTAAAGAGACTTCCTGCGAATTTAAAGTCATTACCTTCACTTTCTTGATACTGATGAATAGAATCCATGATAATGCAAATACATCACAAGCCTTGACACCTTCCCCGTAAATCTCAGTTCTAGCCCTTCTCACACCTTGAAGATCCTCGATCGCTACATATAACCTTGAACCCGTCTGAACCATTCTCGAACGTCATTGCTCTATGCAATTTCAATTAGTCTAACCAAGTAAACAGAACGGCCTGACCCCGCTTGCAATCCACATACTAGGAAAGTAATCCACCCGTTTGAAACAACAAGCACACTCATACATTGCACGCTCTACCCTTACCAGTGCAACTCCATCATTCAATGAATTCCACTATCTGTAAAGTACATTACAACTTGGATCGAAGAAATTTCCATCACTCGAGTCATTCCTAGACTCCACCTCTGTAGGTCATAACTGATTCACCAATATACCTCGCACCGAAACCAGTACAACACATAATCGTGTAATCAAATTATCATTAACGGACTCCCTCACTTGGCTCAAAGCAAAGGATCAAGACAAACAATAACTTACGATGCCCCCACATTATCACTGCCACCATACTGTGGTGAGGTTCAACTAAATCCTCCATAAGCTTATATGAACCAAACCATCTAACCCTCAAATCGTATGCAAATATTATATTCACCATAATAATGGTCATTACAACTCCCACAAGCGAGATAAACTCAAATTACAACATACATCATCTACTGGTAGAAAAGAACTTGCCATAGATAAACATAAGGGTCACACACCTCAAGACTACCCGAAGGAAATACTCCTGCGTGCTTAACCTCAAAATGATATCTCCCTATACACTTCCGAAAATCATAGCTATCACGCAATCACTATACCTTCCTACATTAGAACACAACCACTACCTGCCCTCGAGACATCCTATCTAGCGGTATAAGAACCTGAAGTTGATGGCAATGCTAACACTGGGGTTGTGGTCAAGGAATCTTGAGCTTCTGGAAGCTCTACTCACACGTGTCTGACCATATGGATACCTTCACTGGACACCACGTGTCCCAAGAATGCTACTGAATTGAGCCAAAAATTCACACTTGGAGAACTTCGCACAAAGCTTCTCCTCCCTATATCCTTGTGATACCATCATCAAATGTCGAGTATGTTATCCCTGACTACGTGAGTACGACAGGATGCCATCAATAAATACAATAACAAAAGAGTGCAATCACTGCCTGAATACACCGCTAATCAAAAACATGAATGCTACTGGAGCATTGGTCAGCTCAAAAGACATCACAGAAACTCAGAACATAACAGGAAAACCCACTTCACTCCACAACTAAACTACACGAGAGGTCCTTCAATACTCATAACTCGAAGCCATATTCTAACTCAATACAGAAGTCAAATAATCAATGGTTCTTGCCACATCTCCCGCCAATTCATTTTGGTCACAATCAAACAACCTGAATACATCTAACTATCCGATCACACTCACCATATAGTCATCTAGTCACAAAGTTCCCTCAATAAGGACACAAACGGACATATAAGTCCCACAACACATGTGCTCACCCAAATGAAATCTCAACACTCAAGCCACAGACAAAATCCGGCCTCAAGTGCTTCCGACTGGCCCATTATTAACATGTTAAAAATCACATCTCACCCATGGAAGTCACAAGTCGCCAACGCACAACTGATACCAAGTGCTCGTGTGCGCATTCGAATACATGAAAGGAATTCAAAGAGTTACGCTTTTGGCTGAATAAATGGATTCGCACGATAAGAATTCAAGAATATGGAATGTTTCCTAAGGGTTCTGCAGCCTCTCGAAGATAAGTACAGATGACTCCATACCGATCCGCAAGACTCTACTAAACCTGCTCATGACCGTTGATTCCTATGCAACCTAAGGCTCTGATACCAACTTGTCACGACCCCAAATCCTAACCGGTCGTGATGGCGCCTATCGTGAAACTAGGCTAGCCAACACTCAAAATTTTCACTTTATCTTTTCTTTTCAAATATCTCAATTTGTATTCAACGATTCATAATACGCATATAAATTTCAAAATCTTTAACAAAACAATCAAGCTAACAGTCTACAACCGTCCCCAAGACCCGAAGTCAACATGTCATTAGCATCTACAAAATAGTCTAACTCCGCTTTTGTCATAGACAAAGTCTAGGAATAATATACTAATACTAAATAAGGAAGGGAAATAGAGAAGCTCCGGACGCTGGACAGCTACCTCGAAATCTGGTAAGCTGCGGATAACGAACTCGGACGACTACTGCTCCGAATCAATACCTGGATCTGCACACAGAGGTGCAGGGAGTAGTAATGAGTACGCCAACTTAGTAGTAATTAAAATAAATCACAGTCTGAGAAATAAGAAACACACAACATAGATACACAAATTCACAAAAATAGTAAATCACCAAGTCACAGTAAGTGTTCATCAAATACATAAGTTCAAAAACCAATTTCAAGAAATCCTTTGAAACAAGTATAATTTCAATATATCTCAGTAAAACTCTCACTAAAAATCAGTTTGAAAACGAAGTGAATCATAGTTCAAAACTCAGTAAAATCATCGTAAATTTGCCCCTCGGGCCAAAAATCATTTCTCATAACAATCTCAGTATCAGCCCATCAGGAAACTTCACAATCACTCAATATTAGCCCATCAGGCAACCTCATAGTCACTCAGTATCAGCCCATCAGGCAACCTCACAGTTACTCAATATTATCCCATCAGGCAACCTCGCAATCACTCAGTATCAGCCCCGCGGGCAACATCATTCATTAGGTACGTGCGCTCACTAGGGGTGTGTACAGACTCCGGAGGGGCTCCTACAGCCCAAGCGCTATAACAAGCCACATCATGGCATAAATCACTCACAATATAGGCCCGCAGCCTCACTCATATCATAATATCCTCACAATATAGGCCTGCAGCCTCACTCAGTCAGACACTCTCAACTTGCCCTTCAGGCCATAATACCGGGTTGTCGACCCAAAAACATTGTTTCAATTTCAAGAAATAGTATCAAAAATACTCTGAGAGTCAAAACAATTATCAAGAAAAGACTGCGTGAAAATCATAACATATTAAGTGAGGAAAATAGTAAAAACAGCCCCCAAGGGGTAAACAGATCGGCACTAGGCCCCAAACATGGCTTACAGCCCAAATCATATCAAAATATATATATCAATATTATTAAGCATAGGCTTAAAAATCAGTTTCGCAACTCAATAGTTGCCTAAATAGGGAATATATTTCCAAAGTTCCAACTTTTGCATTCCAAAACCCGTGAAAGGGTACAGAGTCCGGGGTTTCATACCCTCAGGAAAGGATTTAAAGATATTACTTACCTCAAACTAGCTCAAAAACGATTCCGAAATACGCTTGCCTTTCGAATCAACTCCCGAGTGCTCCAAATCGACCAAGTTCATATTTTTATCATCAAACTATGCTTAAGGAATGAATTCCAATTGAAAAATACCAATTTTAGCTCAAAACCCAAAATTTGCTAAAACCCGACTCCCGGGCCCGCATCTCGGAACTCAGAAAGTTTTATACCAAAATGTTCTTCGTCATCTTACAAGTTCGTACATATAAAGAATGAGAAAATCGGAGTTTGTTTGACCCCTCAAATCGACCCCTAAAGGTCTCATAATCTCAAGCCCTAACTCCCCTTTTTCTACTGATTTTCATAAATTAAACACTAAGATTATGTTCCTTAATCACCTATAATCAAGTTTTAAGGTCCAAAATACTTACCTCTATGAAGAACACTTATTTCCTCACTTTCTCAAAAGCTTCTTACCGTTAAAAAATGGTGTAAAAAGGGTTAATGGACGCGGAGGGTTTCTTTTTATACTACCCAGTTATTAATGCACTGCGATTGCGGAAGTACTCACGCGATCGCGAAGGATATTTCCCCCCAGCCGCCAAAATCACTCTCCGCGATCGCAACTTAGCCCACGCGATCGCGAAGCTCTGCTTCCCAGATCACTGTGATCGCACACGACCTCACGCGGTCGCGATGGCCCACTGTCCAAACTTACGCGTCTCCTTTCCTTCTACGCGATCGCACTCGCACACATGCGATCGCACTGCTCATACCTCCAAACCTACGCGATCGCACTCTTGATCCTTCGATCGCGATGCACAATTTCGCCTGACCCTCAAATTACTCTACATGATCGCACCTTCACCTACGCGATCGCGATGAAGGACCTTCTGCTATCAAAACACCAGCAAAATAGCTATTTTCCTTAAGGCCAAAGTGCCCGTTAACCACCCAAAATCAATCCCGAACCCCTCGGGACCTCCACCAATTATACTAGCACGTCATAAATGGTCATTCAAACTTAATTGGACTCCCAAATCACTAAAAATAACATCAAAACACCAAAATCACCTCGGATTCAAGCCTAAGAACTTTGAAATTTCTAAAATCCACCAACGATGCCGAAATTATTCAAAGCAACTCCGATTGACCTGAAATTTTGTAGACATCTCCAAAATAACATTACGAACCCGTTCCAACTGTCAGAATTCCATTCCGACCCCGATAGCCTATTTTCCACCGCCGACCGGAAATCACCAAAAACTAACTTTCGCCAATTCAAGCCTAATTCTACTCGGACATCACAAAAATATTTTGAACACACTCCTAAGTCCCAAATCACCTAACGAATCTATTCGAGCCATAAAATACGCATTCCGAGGTCGTTTACCAATAAGTCAACTCTCCGTTGACTTTTCTAACTTTAAGGCTATCTTTAAAGACTAACTGACTAAACTCTCACTACAACTATTCCGATTTCAAGCCTACCAACTCTAACACATCAATAACAGTATAAACAACCTATAACAAGTCAATAACAGTAATTATAATACAAATTCTACGGAACAACCGGGCGGGTCGTTACACTTATCTAGCTATACTATTCTAGAGTGCACCAGTTGGGTGTCTCACAAGGAGATCTATTATCACATTTTCAATATCCTTCGGAAATTTCCACTAACGCAAACAATCCATTCACCATTTTGGGTTACTCTAACCCCAAATGGGTCTTGCTATCACGTCCTTCTCTTATACTACACCTGTCATCCCCCATAGGGCATAACTGAAATGGGTGTGACCAAATGTACATACCTCTGTTATTGTTGAAGGTAACTCAAGATGCTTATACTTCTCTGCCTAAATTGTATACTGATAATCTTCATTAAATGGGTGCCTCGTACCCTTTTTCACCTTGATTCTTTTACTTGTTGAAACTTGTATCTACTTTCGGAATCTCTCACTACTTTTCACCATATGGGTGGATAGATATTCTAACCTTAAGGCTCATTACATGTTCTACTGAAGACCTCACATTTACTCAACATAAGCATGATGCAAAATCGAGTTCCTCTGACTCAACTCTTCCACAACCACATTCAATCTCTTACCAACTGTCCTTTGGATGTAGGTATCGTCTTATTACGAATAAAATAGAAGTTAGGTGTTTGAATTCTTATAAGTGAGGTCTACCACATGATCTAGAGTAAGAAGAAAGAGTGACAGTCCTAAATTCCCTGTAGCCTCCTGCTTATAAGTGTAGTGCACAACTCACCCATAAACAAGACTCTACTAGACACGCCTTGTAGACTCCCTAGGAAAGAACTGCTCTGATACCACTTTTTTCACGACCCAAACCGATGGGCCTCGACAAGCACCCGGTGCCTTACTCAATCGAGTACCAACGGAACGTATCTTCCGTATCATATTATCATAGGTAAATGAACCATTAAGGCTGTCATGATATGACTAGACTAAAGCATGAGGGAATACTCAGACTTATACATACGACGTACGGGCTTATAAGGCCGACATGATCTTTAATATACTCAAAACATAGGCCGGCAAGGCCATACAAGTATACCTATACATGACATATGTTTACAAGCCTCTAATAGTACATAAATATCATAAAGGTCGGGACATGGCCCCACCATACTAATCTATACATATCCAAATCATACTTGCCAAAAAAGCAACTCTAGAGCAAATGGAGCACACCAACATCTTCCACTGAACTAATATCCTACTTGGAGGACTCTTAACCTGTCTATCGGGACCTGCAGGCATGAAACCCAGCGTCCCCAGGCAAAAGGGACGTCAATACAAATAATATACCGAGTATGTAAGAAATGAAAATCAGTAAATAATAGACACGACAGAAACATGGAGTAAAAGACTCAACATGTAAGTCCGAATAGCTATGTGAATCATTTAATGTTTATAATGACATGCATATGCGTATAACTGTCATACCATGCATAGATATATGCGTACATAACATAATCATGCCTCAAAGGAGATCCCATCATATCATCTCGACCACTATGGGCAAATCATCAACGTATACAAGGTGATCAGGTGGTGGTGCGTATATAACGCTCTAACCTTTTCCCATATCCTATATACATATAATATACGCATATATAACGCCATCTATTCATGGGTCAATGTACATGTATAGATGAATGAAATGCATAAGAAGTACGTTAATAAGATTTCTCGGAATGTCATAAGATCAATATGACTTCGATTAATATCATGAAATAAACTTTATCAACTTACATATTTTCTGAGACCCATGAACATTTGATAGAATAATAGGACATATGGGGAATCAAGATCATAGGAACCCCTAATACTTCTATGAATAAAGTCATTTATGAAAGTTGTGAATTTGCTCGTTTCATTTGTATCGTATGGATCATACCAAAAGGAATGAAGGGATATCCTTAACAAACTTGAGCCGATTCTCTTGACAACTTCTCTAACATACGTCTTTTGCGAAAAACACGTAACGACATATCGAAGTAGGGAAAATTTCGTATGATATTCTTGAGAAACATTGTACCGGGCTCCTTTAGAATTGCAAATTCCGTTGCTATTACGTGATAATCTCGTATGAATTCTTTGCTGAAGCCTCACCCGTTACTTGGTAGATGCAAAACATCTCCATTTTGTGAATTAAAGAGAAGCCTTTTGTATTAGTGGGTGTGGGACCCACTTATGTATGACTTAGCAACAAGAATTGCTCTAATTTTTCCACCTTACTACATGAGTTAAGACTCATTGTTCAAGACCTCTTTGGCTGCCACATTCTCATAACCCACGTGAATTGGCCCCTAATACTTATCCAAGATCTCGCTTAAATAACTATCCACAAACTTTTAATTAATTTGTTAACTTCTCACTCGAATCAATAATTAACCAATTATCCACAAAATTAAGAATTATCTCAAATTACTTAAAATACTACCCACTTTTAACATACTTTATGCACCTTACTTTCATGGTCATGTGGTACCTTGTATGGCACTAGTCCATAAATACGGGGTAATATGGATTGGACCGTATTTTTTCTCAAAATGTCAAACTTCGGCGAAACTCATTTTTTTCGATTTGCTTACTCTCTCACCTTCACAAATTTACTTATCACACTTATAACCTCAAAAATAATCTCATTCCCGATCTTGCATCGATTAACTTACGATGAAACTTTAACGTACGAAAATGCACGATGTAACATCTCATTTCCGAGCTTTTATCAATTTACTTATGGTGTATTTTCACGTACGAAAACATGGGGTATAACATTAGATCTAGTTTCACCATGGTATCAGAGCTCGTGTTTATGATTCACGTTTTGTTATCAATTACCTAGATCTAAACTACCTTTAGTGTTTGTGTTCTGATAAATTCTTCGATATCGAAGTTAGGGCTAATCCGAACAATTGGGAGTTCCTTCTACATTATTTGCTTTTTCATCTGAGCTCGAGTGCCTCATTAACAATGGCGGTCGATAATGAAGAAATTGATGCAGTCATAACAGCTATTGATAGCAGCTCAACTTCAATTGACCAATATCATCCATTGTTTCTTAAGCCATGTGAAACTCCGGGTAGTTCTCAAATTAACTGGACCTGAAAACTATACAATGTGGAGTTGTGCGATGCGTGTTAGTTTAGTAGGAAAAAGTAAGCTAGGATTGTGGTTGGTAGATATCCTAAGGAGAATTTTGATGTATCTCTTCATGAATTGTGGGAAAAATGAAATGCAATAGTACTCTCTGGGATTATGAACTCAGTAAGGGCTGAATTATTGAGTGGTATGGTGTATGCCTCAAGTGTTCATAAGGTTTGGATGGATCACAAGGAGAATTTGATAAAATGAATGGTTCCCGTGTGTTATACCTTCACAAGCAGATTTCTACACTAACCCAGGGAATATCATCTGTGTCTACTTACTTCTCTAAGTTGAAAGAGTTCTGGGCAGAATTCGATGCTCTTATGCCATTGCCTGGGTGTAGCGGTGATGAATCAAAAAAATATGTTGAACATTTTCAGTATCAAAGATTACTACAGTTTCTTATGGGGATAAATGAGTCTTGTTCTCAGTCAAGCAATCAGATTTTGAATATGTTGCCTATTCTTTCCATCAATAAAGCCTATGCATCGATCATATTTGAGGAAAGCAGAAGGTCTATGTGCCATTCATCACAAGTCTCTGAAGTTACTGAAGGCACTGCCTTGTTTAGTAGCAAAACCACAGGAATACCAAACAATATTGGTATGTTCCGTGGAAAATGGTACAATAATGTCACAGGAAATCACACTCATACTAGAGGACTCAAAAACAATTATCCTAGTGGACATAACTATACTGGAGGAAGCAACTATAGGTCTAAGAAGAACTTTATGTACTGTGACTACTGCAACTTTAAAGGGCACACTAGGGAGACATGTTATAAGCTAAATGGATATCCTCCACACTTTAAGGCTAAGAAGAAAGTTGGATCCGGAAATGCAACTCATTTTACTCAGGAAACAACAGGGCTACAGGAAACAATAATACTTTCGCAGCAAATTTTGTAGGTACCTCACAAGTTCAACATGGTGCAACACCTGGACAGGGGACTCAGAATGTGATGCTCAAAGTTCCACAGTTCACTCAAGAACAGTACTAGCAGATAATTCAGCTAGTGAGAAAAGGAAGTGAGGGGAAAAGCTCAACTACAACTACACCATTGCTAGCAGGTATGACATCATGTGTAGTGACTCCGAAAGTGTTGGCTAAGTGGATAATGGACTCAGGTGCCACGAGTCATATGGTGCACAGTCTTAGCTTATTAGTTAATCCTAAGAGGTTGACTAATAGTGTCACGACCCAATTCTCCCTTCGTAAAAGGTCGTGATGGCACCATATGGACGTCCTCGGCATCTACCTCGGCCTCTCGCAGCTCTAACAGGGGGCGCGGGTGCCTGGTCATCAGATCCGCCTATACGTGTCCTCACCATCTGTGAGAGAATAAAAGACAAAAGTTTAGAATTTCAAAGTCAACAATTTCGCATGACGAGGAATCAAAGAAGTGTAACTTTTCCTAACAGTTCCATAGCCTCCCGAAGAAAAGTACAGACGTCTCTATACCAATCTGCGAGACTCTAATAAACCCGTTTGTGACTCACGACACCTATGAACCTAGACATCTGATACCAACTTGTTACAATCTAATTCTTCCTCCGCAAGATGTCATGACGGCTCCTAGTGTTTACGACTAGGTAAGCCTAACAAATTGTGAAAAATCGGAATGAAAAGTAAAATTAACAATAAACTGCAACAGGATAATAAAATAGCTGATAAGATGTCACGACCCGAAATCCCATCTTCGAGCCATGACTGCGTCTAACATTGAACCCGCTAGACAAGCCAACGTTTGAACTAAATAAAACTCATTAACAAATAAAACGAACAATATAACTAAGGCATCGATGGTCAACAATATGAAGGGTAACAAATTACCAAAAATAATACAGCAACTTCGAAATAAAACCCATATACAAATCCCAGAACTTGTGTCACATACTCACGAACTGTCTAAGAGATTACTAAAACAAAGGTCTGAAAATAAGTACATATGACTGTCTTTGAACTATAAGATAAGACAGAGCTGAAAGTGAAGGGTAGAAGGTGACGCCAAGGCCCACGAACGTCTACGGATCTAACTCGATGTCTCCTGTATGAACTGATGGAATGCTCCGACCGTTAGTGACCACCGGGTCCAGCTGCGTAGTCTGCACAACATAAAGAAGTGCAGATGTAGCATCAGTACAACCGACCCCATGTACTGAGTAAGTGCCGAGCCTAACCTCGGCGAAGTAGTGACGAGGCTAGGACCGACAACAATATATGTACCTGTGCAATTCTATATAATAACAGGAAAATATCGACGGAAATAATCAAGTAAAAGAGATACGAGGAGAACATGCTGGGGGTAAAAGGGGCAACAAAA
Source organism: Nicotiana undulata (assembly GCA_005239495.1). NCBI lineage: Eukaryota > Viridiplantae > Streptophyta > Magnoliopsida > Solanales > Solanaceae > Nicotiana > Nicotiana undulata. The sequence continues at coordinate 28,630 of ML276016.1, forward strand.
TGCTAGCACAGTAGAACAGGGTAATAACTGAAGTGTAAAAAGTAAAAGCAGGAATTTAACGTCTCAGGACAGATAATGAACAGCAAAAGGCACGGCATGTCCCCTCGTGCATAATCTCACAATCACTCGGCACGGAATGTCCCCTCGTGCATAAATAGTAATGCTCGGCACGGAATGTCCCCTCATGCAATAAATAATCAACGATTAACACAGCATGTCCCCTCGTGTGATAAATAACAAACAATCAGCACGGCATGTCCCCTCGTGCGATAAATAATAAACGATCAACACGGCATGTCCCCTCGTGTGATAAATAATAAACAATCAGCACGGCATGTCCCCTCGTGCGATAAATAATAAACGATCAACACGGCATGTCCCCTCGTGTGATAAATAATAAACAATAAGCACGGCATGTCCCCTCGTGCGATAAATAATATAAAAGCAACAATATAATGTGAAAATCAACAATAAGAAGTCTCAAGTGTATGGAAATACTCAATAAAATTCTATCGTCCCGGCAAGGGACTCAGCTATAACCAACCTCGCATCAGAAATACAATTTCAACAGTAAAAGCCTCAACTGAAACAAATAACACAATAACTCCCCATGTCATGAAACAACATCAAGGTATCACTTCTAAATCACCAATTACTCATAGTACAGAGAATATTAAGAACACGGTATGATTCATCACAATTGACTCACGGGCATGCTTGACCGCAACATATAGGCACTCGTCACCCCGCCTATACGTTGGACATGAATTACACATAGCAAATAAGACTCTATACCTAATCCCTCAAGCTAAGGTTAGGCCAAACACTTACCTCGAGTCCAAAATAGTGCAATCAACCCTCTAACACTGCCTTTCCTTTAGAATTCGACTCCGGAATGGTATTATCTAGACATAATCAACCCAAGTATATCAATAATGGCTCAATAAATCAAACCCATGGCCTAATTACTAATTTCTAAGCATTCTTCCTAATATTCCAAAATTTGACTCCAGGCCCACATGGTCCAAACCCGAGGCTCGGACCAAAATCTGACTACCCATAACCCCACGAGTTCAAATATATGATTTGTTTTAAGATCAGACCCCAAATTGAGGTTGAATCACCCAAAATTCCGAAAAACCTAACTCTACACAAAACCCCAATTTCTATCTTAATTTTCCTATTTTTAGGCCTAGATTCTAGTGATTATGAAAGGAAAGTGGAAGAAATAGAAGTTGAAATCACTTACCCAAGGGTTTATTGAAGGATTCTAGCTTGGAGTCGACAATGGAGGTTGGAGGAGGAGGAGAAGGCTGAAAATAGCAAGGTCCCGTATGAAATATTCTGTTTTGAACTCATTTAATAACTGGGCGAAATATCTCTATGCGATCGCGGAAGCAGGGATGCGATCGCATAGAGTCCAAGACTGGGTGCATTGCGATCGCGAAATGACTATTGCGATCGCACAGGTATACTGCCTCTTCACTATGCGATCGCACATGAGAAGCTGCGACAGTAGAGAGTACTCCCCCCTCCCCCCCCTCCCGGCTCCCCTTACCCACCTAATACATTATGCGATCGCGGAGGGTGCTATGCGATCGCATAGTGTAACAGTCTACTCCCAGGCACGAAGCTATGTGATCGCGGACCAATCAATGTGATCGCATAGAGTAATGGAACTGACACCAGCAAAATGCAATTACACCAGATTTTTACACTTTAACTCACCCCGTTAGCTACCCGAAACTCACCCGAGCCCTCGGGTCTCAAAACCAAAANCAATTACACCAGATTTTTACACTTTAACTCACCCCGTTAGCTACTCGAACCTCACCCGAGCCCTCGGGTCTCACAACCAAAAATACATACAACTCCCAAAACATCATACGGACTTATTCAAGCATTTAAATAACCAAAATATCATCAAAATCAAGGAATTAAACCTCAAAACTCATAGAATTTCCCTAAAACTTCATAAGGCTCAATTATTCCAAATTTTGATCTGAATCACATCATTTCAAGTCCGTTTTACACCAAATTTCACAGATAAGTCATATAACATATATTAAACCTGTTCCGGGCTCCGAAACCATAATACGGGCCCAGTAACATAGATTTCATGTCAAAGTTCATTTTCAAAAGTTTTTGTTATTTTCAGAAAATAATTTTCTTTAAAAATTCATTTCTCGGACTTGGGACCTCGGAATTCGATTCCGGGCATATGCCCAAGTCCCATATTTTCCTACGGACCCTCCGGGACCGTCAAATCATGGGTCCGGGTCCGTTTACCAAAAATGTTGACCAAAGTCAACTGTATTCAATTAATTACTGCAAATTCAACTTATTATCAAACTTTCACATAAAGGCTTCCCGGCTACGCGCCCGGGCGCGCACCCACATCGAGGGGAGATTAACGGAGGCTTTCGGGTCCTCGTAACACAGATTTAGCTAAATTAACACAGGATGACCTTTTGGGTCATCACATAAGATGCCGCTCGACATGTACAAAACCCAACACTCGAGTATACACAATATGTTTCCCAAAACCCGATAGTCATAAGTCACAAGCTATAGAAAAGAACTATTATCTCTACACACCAGAGTCTAAGTAAAATACGGAAATGAGGGAATAGAAGGAGACTCTGAGGTCTACAGACACGATAGATGTACCTTGAAGTCTCTATAAAGCAACAAGCACTCTCAGCTAATAGCGGGGCTGATAGGAAGCACCTGGATCTGCACACAAAACATGTGCACTAGAGTGGCATGAGTACACCGCAACGGTACCCAGTAAGTGACAAGCCTAACCTCGGTAGAGTAGTGACGAGGTCAGGTCCGAACCCTACTATAATATAATAATAAGACAGATGATATAATAAAATAAAGTAAAACGGAGAATTTAACAGGAAGAATTCACATTGAAATATCAACATAGCACAATGAAATAACAACATGGGCGCTCCCAAGATACCGTCTCGTAGTCCCAGAAGTAAATACTCAATAGGGGATCTCTTGAGATACCGTCTAGTAGTCCCAAAAGTAAATATGCAAGGAGGTCTCCCGAGGTACCTCCTCGTAGTCTCAAAAGTAAATATGCGAGGAGATCTCTCGAGGTACTGCCTTGTAGTATCAAAAGAAAATGTGCAGAGGGATCTCCGGAGGTACTACCTCGTAGTCCCAAAAGTAAATATGCAAGGGGATCTTCCGAGATACCGCCTCGTAGTCCCAAAAGTAAACACACAACTCATATTAGTGAAGAAAGCGATTACAACAAAGATTCTACAGCTAAGGTTGATATAATTCAAGTGAAGACATGAATTCAACTAAACATAACGCACAGAATTCAAATAAGCATTTAAGACAAGTAGGCATGTGAAACTAGGCTAAACAGGATAACTCCACATGCTAGTATATCTAAATTAAGTTGTAAATAACTCAGCGAAAAACCGGATTTTACAACAATTAGCCTGTGTACGCACTCGTAACCTTGCGTACACGGTGCTCACATATCACAGAAATATCACAATAGTACCAAATCCTAAAGGGATTTCCCCCACACAAGGTTAGGCAAGCCACTTACCTCGAATCAAGTCAATCAATTAGTAAGAATGTCTTTTCCACGATTTTCTCGCTCCGAATGACCCAAATCTAGCCAAAAGCAATTTCATACCATAAATATAACTATAAGATATTAATACTAATTAATGAAATCAAGGCTTAGGAAAGAAATTAGAAATCGCCCAAAAATGTCGACTCAGGCCCACGTCACGGAATCGGGTAAAAGTCACAAAATATGAACACCCATTCAACCACGAGTTCACTCGTACCAAAAATACTCAAGTCCAATGTCAAAATTTCAATCAAAACCCAAAAAAATTGGTTGAAGAACCTTCCCACTTTTCCATATTTTCTCAACCCAAATCAAAAATTAAAGGATGAAATTAACGATAGATTAGTGGAATATAACCAAAAATAGGTGAAGAATCATTACCCAATCGATACCTCTAGAAATCCCACAAAATTTCGTCCAAATTCGAGCTCTCTATCTTAAGTTTTGATAAAAATAGCTAAACCCTCGTTTTAGAAATGTTATAGTCTGCCTAGGTGTTCACACTACGCGATCGCGGAACATCTCATGCGATCACGTAACACCAAACGCGACCGCATAGAGTAAGTCCTTCCCCTGCCCAGGTTCTCCCTCTCTTCACTGCGAACACGACCCAAGCCACGTGATACATGCCGGATGAGCATGCCAAGTCAACATCGTAACATTGGAGTGCTTTAAAGGAGTCAACATCAAGAAGGCTATACTTGTAATAATTGACTAAACTCCTTAGAATTAGCTTAGGGATATTTGGGTCATTTGTAGCCAAATACCCCCTATTGTATAAATAGCATTTTAGGCTTTTATTTTAGGCAGACTTGATGAATGATAAACTTGAAGACATTCAAGTCTCACCATTTATCTTTATCTTTTAATTAATGCATTTATGTTTATGCCTATAATTCTTTTGTTGCTTTCAATAGTGCTAAATAGTCTTAGTTGGTGAGCAATTAGTAGTGATGCTTAATTGCTTAACTATTTTATTCGGGTTTTCAAGAGTTACCAATCTCTTGAGTCATAGCTTAGGATTATAATTTCTTGAGTTCATAGAGTTAATATGGCTTCCTATCCTAATTGGTTCTTGTTTTTCCAATCAAATGTAGGTTTAGCTCTTATTTTTGATTCTGTGTGTTTTGTTATATCCGTATTTTTGATACGATTCCGTATTATCTTGGTATTAAAAAGGAGGTTTTGGATTGTTCTATCAATCTTTGAGTCTTTGTTTTGATTATCAATTAATATGAAAATTAAAAAAAATGAAATCAAAAATTCCCAAAATAGCAGGTTACTATTATTTGTTCTTTACTGTTTCATTAGCATTTTCATTTCCTTGTTTTATCTGCCATTTTGATTTTTTAATTCCTTCATTTTCTGAGTTTGAGCTGCTAATTTGAGCTGAAAATTCGAGTTTCGCTTGAATCTGAGTCACAAATATTTTAGAATTTGCATGTGCCGAGTTTGCGACAAGCTATGTTTTTCTATGTTTTTGCTCCTAAGTCAAAATTTCGGGTTCGAATTCGATTGGGTGTTCGAATTCTAGTTGGAAACACTGATACTAGGTGAAATCTGAAGATTTGGAGTCGATTTGAGCTGATTTGCTAGGGTTTTGAGTCGAAAAGTTTTGAATTGAATTTAGACGGAGAAGACGACCTAGGGTTCGTCATTTCCGTGAGTGTTTGAACAGATTGGTGTTGGGGTTGTTAATTGGTGTTGAGAGGTGTAGTCTATAGCTTGGGTTCGTTTGCGATTGAAATTTCAAATTGGTTTTGTCAAAATTTACGGAAGACTGTTCGAAGAAGACGAACTGGGTGTTGTCGATTTTGATGGTTTCTCGTACAAAATTCGTTGTTGGGGTTTGATGATAGGGCTTCCGTGAAGTTTGTACTCAGAATTTCCGTTTGATTGAAGCTAAGTTGAGGCGAACTCGATTGAGGAATTCTGGGTCGAAGTCGAAGAACACGACGAACATTGGGTTTCCTGATTTTACTGTTGTTTGAACCAATTGATTTCCTTAGGTTTGTTTGTACTGTTGTTGGGAGGTTGCATCTCAAATTTCAACCTATTTGAATGATACGATCTTATTGGGCAGCTAGTACATGTCGGCAATATGGGTGTTAAACAGTTCAATACATGCTGCTTAGTTAGAGGTTGTTAGAAGTAGTTAGGGAAGTTAGTTTCCAAAAGTTAGTTATAACTAACCTTCCCGCCAAAACTGTTTGTATAAATAGTTGATCTCCCTATTGTAATTCTCAGCTTTGGAATGTTAATTCAATAAAATCCTTATCTTCTTCTCTTCTATTACTTACTCTTGACTACCAGTTGAGGTTAGAGATTTTGTTCAAGGGTAATTCTTAAACTTTACCCTTTAGGTTTCTCTTATTTTCCCTAATTTCTTAGCTCGATCAGTTAGGTCGTATCATTGGCATCAGAGCCAGTGATCCCTTGGACTAGAATGGGGGATCATAACACTCGTATGGTAGATTTATGCAAGGAATTTGATGCTCTAAAAGGATCAATGGAGACAGTAGCCAATTCTGTGATAGAATTGACCAATTCTGTGGAATCGAGGATGAACCAAGCATTGGAGGAAATCATAAGAATGATGATGAACAATGGAGGAAATCCTGTCCATAATGGACCAGTGATGGGTAGGGAGAAAGAAAAAGTGGAGTTTCGAGATCCCAGACCAGTTGAACATCATAATCCAGCTAGGAATAACCAAGTTGATGTGTCTATTTCTAGGTTTGATGGAACTGGGTTAAAAGACTGGTTGTACAAGTGCGAACAATTTTTTGATGTTGATGAAACACCTGAGGAATCAAAAGTCAAGTTGGCTTCGTGCAAAATGGAAGGGAGAGCCTTGCAATGGCATCAAAGCTTTATGAAATCTAGAGTAACCAGGGAATGGCCGCGATGGGCAGAGTATGTGAGATGCCTCTATACTAGATTTGGTGCTGAACTTTTTGATGATCCTATGGGTGACTTCAAGGATCTCAGACAGGTAACCTTTGTTCAAGATTATGTAGATAATTTTGATGAATTATTGAATCATGTGGAGTTGCAAGAAGAATATGTTGTTAGTTGCTTTTTTGAGAGGTTTGAAACCTGAGATTGGTTTACCTGTTAAGATGTTGAGCCCTAGATCTTTAGCCAAAGCAATCAGTTTAGCTAGGATCTAGGAACAAACATTAGAAGTACAAAAACAAGTTTTTTCGTCCAATGTTATTCTTCCTTCTCCTAGAATTGCTAATAGATTTCAATCAGAAGAATGATGATCAAGGAGGGACAATCTTTCTCCTCCACCACTCATACCACCTTAAGAACCTCGAATGATGAACAACCCACATTTTCTACATGATCAAGAGGACACCTTGAATAATTTGGACAACATCCAGCATGTTTCAATGACGAATACAAGGGATATGAAGTGAACCAAAGGCGAAGAGGCCAAACGAGTTTGAGAACATCCTTGAAAAATGCAAAGAGAAAAAGTAAGGATGAGAGACAAAAGATATAGAGAAGTGAGGGAGAGAAAAGTGACCACTCTAGACTGGAAAAAGGAGAGGAAGTGTGGGGTGAAGTGAGTAAGTTGTCACAAGAAAAAATGGAAGAATTTGAAAAGAAAATGAGAGAAAAGAAAGAGGGAAAACCAAAATAGAGTGAGGATTATCCTTATTGTAATGCTACTAACCTTTCTTATTTCTCTAGCTATTTTGTATCTTGTGTAGAGACTTTTGGAGATGAACCATCAAGTGAAGTTCAATCAACTTTGAAGAGCTAGAAAAAAGATCAACCTACATTTTCAAGAGGACTTCCCGACTGAGGAATTAAATGAGGAAGTGCAAGGTAAAGAGAATTTCACTTTAGAAGAGCTTCATGGTAAAATAGCTTATCCTTATACTTATGATACATTAGTTGATTGTAGTGAAACTTTGAGTTTGAAAGATGGCTATGGCATTGATGAATTTTATATTTCTTTATCTTTTGATGAGGACAATAATTATGGCTTGCAACTAGCTAAGAATTCGTGTGCATTATTGGAGAGTATGCTTTTTATTACTTCTTATGACACTTGGTTATACCATAAAAGTGTGAACTTTCTTGAGGATTTGACAAGATTATGGTTTTGTTGGAAGCATGAAACTTTACACTCTCTTGATTTTTCTCATGAGTATTATTTTTCTTATAGTCGAGTTTGTATTGGAGTCGTGTTCTTTATAGATTATGACACTTGGCTATATCATAAGAGTGTCACTTTTGAGTGCCAAATTGTGAACTTTGATCTTTTAGCTGGGACATACAATGCTTTGATTATTGTGATTGGTTTGGTACTTATGTTTTCCCCTTTCTTGGTTTTGCAAGTTCTAAATTCGAGGACGAATTTCTTTCAAGTCGGGGAGGATGATATATGTCGGATGAACATGCCTAACAATTTTCAAGTCAACATCATAGCATTGGAGTGCTTTAAAGGAGTCAAGATCAAGATGGCTATACTTGTAATAATTGACTAAGCTCCTTAGAATTAGCGTACAGGTATTTGGGTCATTTGTAGCCAAATACCCACTCTAGTATAAATAGCCCTTTATGCTTTTATTTTAGGCGGACTTGATGAATGATAAACTTGAAGACATGCAAGTCTCACCCTTTATCCTTATCTTTTAATTAATGCATTTATGTTTATGCCTTTAATTTCTTTACTGCTTTCATTAGTGCTAAACAGTCTTAGTTGGTGAGCAATTAGTAGTGAATGCTTAATTGCTAAATTACTTTATCCGGGTTTTCTAGAGTTTCCAATCTCTTGAGGGTTTCATAGCTTAGGGTTACAATTGTTTGAGTTCATAGAGGTAATTAGGCGTCATATCCTAATTGGTTCTTGTTCTTCCAATCTATTGTAGGTCTTATTTTAGATTCCGCGTGTTTTGTTATATCTGTGTTTTCGATACGATTCCATATCACCAACACACTGGAGACCGACACCGCCTACTATACAGAGCCACATACGGTGCCATATGGATGCACGACTGATAACTATTGTTGTAGGCAAACTCCGCAAGTGGCAAGAACTGATCCCACGAACCTCAAAACTCCATCACACACACACGGAGCATATCCTCTAATATTCGAATAGCTCGGACTTTCTGTCCGTCTGGGGGTGAAATGATGTGCTCAACTCCACTCGAGTACCCAACTCATGATATACGGACCTCCAGAACTGTAATGTAAACTGCGTACCCCGGTCGGAGATGATAGATACCGGCACGCCATGAAGCCTGACGAACTTGCAGATATAAACTCGAGCCAGCTACTCCGAAGAATAGGTAGTCATCACAGGAATGAAATAAGCTGACTTGGTCAGCCTCTCCACAATCACCCAAACTGCATCAAACTTTCCTGAGTTCGTGGAAGCCCAAGAACGAAATCCATAGTGATCCGCTACCATTTCCACTCCGGAATCTCTAAATTCTGAAGCAATCCACCTGGCCGCTGATGCTTATACTTTACCTGCTGGAAATTTAGACACCGAGCTACATATTCCACTATGTCCTTCTTCATTCTCCTCCACCAGTAATGCTGCCTCAAGTCCTGATACATCTTCCCGGCACCCGGATGAATAGAGTACCAAACACTGCGAGCCTCCGGGAGAATCAACTCACGCAAACCATCCACATTGGGCACACATAGTCTTCCCTGCATTCACAATGAACCATCATCCCGAAGACCTCCTTAGCATCACTGTGCTTGATCGTGTCCTTAAGGACAAACAAATTAGGGTAATCATATTGACGCTCCCTCATACCATCCGAGAGACCACACAAGCCAACACTCGCCTCAGAAATATCCAATCTAACAAACTGGCTGGCTAAGGCCTAACATCCAACACTAATGGCCTTTATCCTGCTGGTAGATATGCTATACTCTCCAAACCCTCCGTCCGGCGACTCAAGGCATCGGCCACCACATTGGTTTTCCCAGGATGGTACAAAATGGTGATATCATAATCCTTAAGCAGTTCCAACCACCTCCACTGGTGCAAGTTAAGATCCTTCTGTTTGATAGATCCTGCAAACTTCGGTGATTGGTGTAGATCTCACAAGGGACACCGTACAAATAGTACCGCCAAATCGTCAAGGCATGAACAATAGCTGCTAACTCGAGGTTGTGGACAAGATAGTTCTTTTCATGCACCTTTAGTTGTCTAGATGCGTAGGTAATCACCCTACCGTCCTGCATCAACACCGCGCCGTGACCAATCTACGACGCATCATAATATACAGTATAAGACCCCGAACCTGTAGGTAATAACAACACTGGGGCTATAGTCAAAGCTGTCTTGAGCTTCTGAAAGCTCTCCTCATACTCCTCCACCTGAACGGAGCACCCTTCTTGGTCAGCCTGGTCATAGGTTCTGCAATAAATGAGAAACCCTCTACAAATCGACAAAAATACCCCGCAAAACCAAGAAACTCCAGATCTCCATAGTTGAGGACGGTCTAGGCCAACTCTGTATTGCTTCCACCTTCTTTTCATCCACCTTGATCCCATCACACGATAGTACAGGACCCAAGAATGCAACTGAGTCTAGAAAAAGCTCGCACTTTGAAAAATTTGCATATAACTTCTTTTCTCTCAAGGTCTGAAGCACATTCCTCAGATGCTGCTCATGTTCCTCCCGAGTTCGGGAGTACACTAGAATGTCGTCAATAAACACAATGACGAAAAGTCAAGATAGGGCCGGAACACACTGTGCATCAAATGCATAAAAGTTGCTGGGGCATTGGCCACTCCAAATGACATCACAAGGAATTCGTAGTGAGCATACCAAGTCCTGAAAGCAGTCTTTCTCTTCAATTTATGATAGCTTGAACGTAAGTCAATCTTGGAAAATACCCTGGCACCCTGTAACTGATCAAATAGGTCATCAATACGAGGCGATGGATACATGTTTCTCATTGTAACTTTTTTCAACTGGCGATAATCAATGCACATATGCATAGAACCATCCTTTTTATTCAAACGATACCGGAGCACCCCAAGGTGACACATTGGGCCGAATGAAGCCCATATCAAGAAACTCCTATAACTTCTCCTTCAACTGAGGAGGATCCATACGATATGGAGGAATAAAGATGGGCAGAGTGCCCGGCAACAAATCAATGCCCAAGTCAATATCTCTGTCGGGCGGCATGCCCAGAAGATCAGCTAGAAATACATCTGGAAAATCCCTCACTACCGGGACTAACTCAATTGTAGGGGTATCAATTCTAATAGATACGCGTGACACCCTTTCTCAACCATTCATTGAGCTTTAAGAAATGAAATAACTCTGTTGGGACTACTATAAGGTACCTCTCCATTCTAATCGCGGTAATCCTGGCATAGCCAGTGTCACGGTCTTGGCGTGACAATCAAGAATAGCATAATGGGGAGACAACTTGTCCATGCCAAAAATAATATCAAAGTCAACCGTACTGAGCAATAATAAGTCGGCTATGTTCTCCAAACCACTAATAACAACCAAACACGACTTATACATATGATCAACAATAATATAATCTCCCACATGTGTAGACACATAAACAGGAGAACTCAAAAAATCACGAGATACACCCAAATACGGGGTAAAATAAGAGGACGCATAGGATTAAGTGGAGCTCGGATTAAATAAAACCGACACATCTCTAACAGACCGAAATAATACCTGTAATGATAGAGTTGGAAGCTACTGCCTCTTTACGAGCGGGAAGAGCCTAATATCCGGCCTGGCCTCTCACTATAGGGCGACCTCAACCTCCCCGACCTCCACCTAGAGCTGGCTGAGTAGGTGGGGCAGTAGCTGGTGCTGTAATCATAGAATGAGGAACCGGTGGAGAACACGGTGCCTGAGAAGTCAGTGGAGGTGCAACCCTCCAAAGTCTGGGGTAATCCCTTACTATATGGTGAGTGTCGCCACACTCAAAACAAGCTCCCGGAGGGCATGACTGTTGTGACTGTCTCGATCCATGTCTCCTGGACTGACCGCTAAAAGTACCCCGTGCAAGAGGTGAGCTAGATACTGGCGATGCATAATAAGGCTCCTAGGGCCTAGAAGGGTCCGAAAAACCACTAGCAGCTGGAAGAGCTAAATGAATGAGGAGACTCACATATCCCTTACCATGACGAACTGCAGGTGGGGCACGAGTTCCACTATAAGTGCAAGACTCTCAAGACCTCTTGGCCTCCCTCTCCTCTCTGTACCAAGCAAGCATACCCACCAACCTCCTAGCAATATTCACAACCTTCTGGTAAGAAATATCCATTTCCAACTCCTAGGCCATGCTAAGCTTGATACTGGGGTGGAGTCTCTTAATAAACCGACGAACCCTCTCTAACTGTGGTAGCCAAGGCTGGTGCATGTCGTGCCAAATCCCTTAAGCGAACTGCATACTCTAACAAAGTCATAGCACCCTGGCGCAAATGCTCAAAGTCCATGTGCCACATGTCTCTGAGACTCTGAAGAACATACTCCATCAAGAACATGTCCGAGAATTGAGTCCATGTGAGTGATGCTGCCGCATCTGAACTACCGAACTCATAAGCACACTACCACTGATAGGCTACTGCTCTAAGCTGGAATGTAATAAAATAAACTCGACTTGACTCCGCAACACCCATAGTACGGAGAATACAGTGACACTCCTCTAGAAAACCCTAGGCATCATCTATTGCCAATCCACTGAAGGTAGGAGGGTGGTGCTTCTTGTACCTCTCAAGTCTGAGTTGCTCCGCCTCATAATCTGCTACACTAGCCTCGGGCTGAACTAGAGCTACTGGCTGCATCGTTATAATCTCTGGAACCTGGTCGACCTGAACTCGCTACTCGGGGGTACGGGTGGCGGAAGTTTGAGCTCCTCCCCCGGCCTGAGATTTGGTAGGAGCAAGTGCAATCCATCCTGAGCTAAGGTGTTGAACATGCTCAAAAACTAGACTAGAGTCTTCTGGAGGGCTGGTGCAGCAACAGGTACCTCAAGTGCCTGCCCTTCAGCTAGAGCTACTGGGGGCTCCATTGTAGCATCTCGTGCGGGTGCTCTGGCTGCACCACGTGGGCGTCCTCGGCCTCGGCCTATCGCGGTTCTAGCAGGGGGCGCAGGTGCCTGGTCATCAGATCCGCCTGTGCGTGTCCTCACCATCTGTGAGAGAATAAAAGACAGAAGTTTAGAATTTCGAAGTCAACAATTTCGCACGACAAGGAATCAAAGAAGTGTAATTTTTCCTAATAGTTCCATAGCTTCCCGAAGATAAGTACAGACGTCTCCGTACCTATCCACGAGACTCTAATAGGCTTGTGACTCACAACACCTATGAACCTAGAGTTGTGATACCAACTTATCACAACCCAATTCTTCCTTCGTAAGATCTCGCGACGGCACCTAGTCTGTACGACTAGGTAAGCCTATCAAATTGCGGAAAAGCGAAATTAAAAGTAAAATTAACAATAAACTACAACATCATAATAAAATAGCTGATAAGATGTCGCTCGACATGTACAAAACCCAACACTCGAGTATACACAAAATGTTTCCCAAAACTTGGCAGTCATCAGTCACAAACTACAGAAAAGAACTATTGTCTCTATACACCAGAATCTAGGTAAAATACGGAAATGAAGAAATAAAAGGGGACTCCGAGGTCTGGGGACGCGGCAGATGTACCTTGAAGTCTTCGTAAAGCAACAAGCACTCTCAGCTAATAGCGGGGCTGACAGGAAGCACCTAGATCTGCAAACAAAACATGTGCAAAAGAGTACATGTCACGACCCAAAATCCCACATTCGGGCCATGACTGCGTCTAACGTTTAACCCGCTAGACAAGCCAACGTTTGAACCAGATAAAATTCATTAACAACTAACACAGATAAGACAACTAAAGAATCGATGGTCAACAATATGAAGGTTAACAAATAGCCAACAATAACATAGCAATTTCGAGATAAAACCCATATACAAATCCCAGAATTGGTGTCACATACTCACGAATTGTCTAAAAGATTACTAAAAACAAAGGTCTGAAAATAAGTACGTAGGACTGTCTTTGAATATAAAGTAAGACAGAGCTGAAAGTGAAGAGTAGAAGGTGACGCCAAGGCCCACGAACGT
>ML276017.1:0-19130 GCA_005239495.1 Nicotiana undulata
TACTGTGCTGGTAAGGAAGATGGGTGATGTTATTGTTATGCACGAGGGGACATGTCGTGCCGAATGTTGATATTGTTATATATGCACGAGGGGCATGCCGTGCCGATTGATATTTATTATATACACACGAGGGGACATGCCGTGCCGATTTGATATTTGAGATTACGCACGAGGGGACATGTCGTGCTCTGTTATTTGATTGAATCCCGTATACTGATAGATGTTTCTTCGGTTTCTGTTATTTTACTTTCAATGTACCCTTGTGAATTAGATGTTGACATCCTGTATCCCCAACTTGTACACTCCATAGCTTATTTTATGGTTTAAGTTCGATATTATTGTTGCCCCGTTAATATGTTTCCCCTATTTGTTCCCATATCTCTTCGATTTGATCATACTTGTCTTTATTATCGGTTAATTCTTGTACATATATCTGCTTAGATTAGGACAGGTGATCGTATTATGCTAAGTCTAGCCTCGTCACTNTTGTTTCATTGTCTTTCTCCTTTATTTCCAAGACAGTGTTGTATTTTCATTCCAGACTTGTATTTAGTATTCTAGTAGCTAGTCCGTGGGATTGTGACACCCCGGTTTTGGGAGTTTACGTTATTTCATGATTGCTATGTTCTTATTTTCCGCATTTAAAGTTTCGTTATCTTTATTAGCAATGCTTGAAGGATTCTGTCGGGAATGTGAAAGAAGGAAAAACATGTTATCGATTTTCGGTAAAATAGTTGAAGTTGACAAGTTAGCATTTTATTCTGTGTTAAATGATTTTAAATTGCTATTGCAAGCTATACGTTGGCTGGCCTAGCGGGTTCAACGTTAGGCGCAGTCACGGCCTAAATGGTGGGAATTTGGGTTGTGACAGTTTGGTCATAAAAATTTCAAATTTTATTTGAAGATGAATTTCGAAATTTTTCAAAAATTTGAAAAACTCAAAAAAGACATTTTTCAAAATTTTCACGTTATCACTCACAAACTTAAAAAAACATATCCAAATTGTATTAAATTCAAACACCACTCTAATTTTCAAATACTATTTTATTTGAATTTTTTTCACTTTTCTCTGGAATTTCACAATTCTTATGTCAAACGCCCACTAATTATCCCGGGATTATTTATCCCGATATAGTTATCACTCCCTCTCATAGGGATGAAATAACATTACAAACCTGGATAACTAATCCTAGAATTGATTATGTCGTGATTTTATCCCAATCAAACGTGAAATAAATTCAAATTTAATCTTGGGATTAATTTT
Organism: Nicotiana undulata; assembly: GCA_005239495.1. Taxonomy (NCBI): domain Eukaryota; kingdom Viridiplantae; phylum Streptophyta; class Magnoliopsida; order Solanales; family Solanaceae; genus Nicotiana; species Nicotiana undulata. Next base: position 1,265 of record ML276017.1, read on the forward strand.
TCCTTACCCCTCATACCAAATGAGCCTTTAGTGTCTTTACAATTTTAATTGCATAACTTTAACTGCGTCAAAACTTTATCAATGAATTTTATTTATATCATATACTCTTCATTTTAAGAAACATGTTATTGAATCTCATATACTTTGAGTAACAATTTAGAATATCTATGCAATTGCAAGTTTATTACTTTCGGTATGCATTAACATTAATTAAAATAATAATAATTATAATTATTATTGTTATAAAAAGAAAAATCTTCAAGGCGAAATATTAATTATTGGTTGAATATTTACGTCCAGTCATTAAACAGACTGAATAAACGTGCAACGCACGTTCATAGAGACTAGTCTATCTATCTATATCTACAATCTACAATATATTAAAAGCATGGAGCTCTTAAGTTGAAAGTTAAATTATGAAATTATCCTTGTTAAAGTAATTTCTTTTTATTTTTAAAAACCAACATATACACGCTTTTTAAATAGTCTACTCCTTTAAAATTCTCAAGCGTTGCGCCGTTTAAATTTCTTTCCCATGATAATGTTCCTCTCACACTTCACTCTGCCACAAAGAATCAAAACGACAATGCTTATTTGAAGGGATGTACCCTTCACAAGTTAGTAATGTTCCGAATATAGGCTTCCTTTTCTAAATTTCGAGACCAAGGGAAGCACGAAAACATAAACAAATTAAACTACCAAATGTAGGTAAGAACGATGTTCAGACCTCCGTATATCCATGCAAGTGTATATGTGCTAATTCTGGTAATTTATATGTTTCTTTACTCTTTGTGAAGGTATTACGACAAGGTAAAGCAAAGCCCTCATATCGATTTTTAGTTCGTCTCTCTAAACTTCTTTGTAAGTTTAGTTTGGGATAATTCTCTCAAAGTTATATAAAAATTGTTGTGGTATGCGCTTGCTGCTTAGACTTTTTGGTGATTATTGGATTTTTGGTCTCTTTGTTCGGTTTTTGTTTTATTGTCATTTTTTTGCCGATTATGAAGTTTGCGTCTCTAACTTCAAGTAGGTCAAGTATAAAATTTTCATTCTTTTTCTCAAAATTATTAAAATAAAAATGTTTTACTGTATTAAACCATGTTATCGCGTGGTTCTTTATTTCTTTTCATTGTATATCTAGGGTAATAATGTTTTCCATAAAAGATGAAGTTAATATGGTGCTCTGCATAATCTTTAGTCGTTATGTTCAATTCCTCACTTATTGTATTGAAAGTTTGTGTCTTTATCTTTACTTATATTATTAAAAAAGAAAAAAAAAATAGAAGTCTCTGTCTTTTTCTATATAAAGTATGGGATCTTCATACATTTGCATTGTAAGTTCTAAATTACATTATTATTGTATCATAGATCAAGTTACATATACAACAAGACATGGTAGAATATACACCGTACTTCTCTTTTGTGCAATATTACTCTGACGTTTTTTATTCATTTGTTTTGCATCTGAAATCTGATAATCCATATCATTCTCTTGCCACACTTTATAATTCTTTACATATTTAATAGAAAAGAAAAGAGGAAAGATTTACTCAATTTTTCAGAATGATCTAGAGAATCAATAGGGAAGGAATGCACTAAGGAAATGAAATAAAATACCATAATAAAGTAATTAATCTTCAACTAAATGCAAAACTATACGGCTTTATGATTGGGACAATAAACCGCTTATAAATATTTCACTTGAATTTCTTTTGTGGGTGAAGGAACTAGATCTCATGAAGGGATTGGGATGACAATGAGAATAATATGCAAGGGAAGGAGGGCATGAAAGAGATTGAACCCTATGCGGTACCCACTATGGTAACATTCTACGTGAACTATGACATATATCGAGACAATGACTTTATGCGATACAGGTAGGCAAGTAAAGTGCCAACTATGGAAGTTTGGTTTGTAATATGTCTAGACTTGATGACAAGTTATTAACATATTATCCTTGATCCTCAAACAAAAAATTGCTACTTCATTTGGAGAGATGCATACTTGGGCTAAATTGATGCTTGGTCAATCTTTTGTGTTTTTTTCTACCACACAGAATATTGAGTCTTGATTTGCAAAGTTGATTGGAATACTTTGTTGATAAATCTATTTGCACATAATGAGTTTTACTCCTTAAAGATATTGGTTTTTTTTATATCCTTGCGTGTATTTCTTGCCAAGTGAGTATTTGATTTCTTGGTGAATGCACTTAAGTGGATGTGCATTATGTGCTTACTTACAGGACTATGTCTCTCTACAATGATGATGTGTACATCGGAATTTTCTTCTCTTATTTTGCCATGTTTACTGATACTTGATCCTTCAAGGTTAGATTCGAGGTTGAATTCTTTTTTTCTTTGAAAGGGAAGAGCTATATGCGGTTGGAAACCGAGAGAAAAAGTAGGTACGTACGTGAAGAGGTCCTCACTTCAAAAGGGCATGCGAGACTATTGAAATGAGAAAACTATTTAGATCCTTTTATGTTTCAATTGAGTTATTATGCGGGATCTAGGCCAAACATAAGCTACCTAAGTGCAAAAGTGGCAGAAGATGGATTCCCTTCTCCATAGTTTAACACTTTGAAGGTTTGGACTTGCTGATCCCAAAGCTCAAAATTCAGTTTGACTACGGAAAAGAGAATGATATCTTACTCGCTAGACTTTTGCTTCGATTAATCAAACATCATGGTATATTTATATCAATAATTAAGGTCTCAAGAGCGCTGCCATACTTAAAAGAAGCTTATTATGGTTCTAATTTAATTAGTGGATGTCCAGATTTACTATGTAGGGTTAACTTTATAGCTATCACATGCAAAACAAGTATTGGTTCATGTACTACAAGGGTGTCTTCATAGCAGGTTTAGTGAGAATATTGGTTGATTAGACAATCATGATTTCCTTGCAATTCGGAAGAATTATTGCAATGGGCTTGAGCCTTATCAATAGAGGAGAAAAGGTTGGTCAAAGTTATTACTTTCGGCATCATTCGTTATAGGCCATAGGATTTTAGGACGATTGTTACAAAGACTTATATTTTATTCTTTTATGTATTATTATTTACTCAAATATTTATTTTAATAGTACTGATATTATTTTATAGCATATATACTTTTTGACTTTATATACACGTGCAATGCACGTGGCGAGAAACTAGTTTAATTAAAAGCACAAAGGCCCTTAGCGATATGTCGTTCGCTTTTTTTACCCACTAATATTTATATATAGTCATTTAATTATTTTTCTAATATTTAAGAATTCAAAATCAACTAAATATTATATATTAGATTTTTCCTTATTTGACTATGTAATATACTATGTTTGCAAAAGAAAAGTCACAATAGAAAAGCAGGTTTTTACGGTTTAGAGTCTTTTTGTTTGTTGTTAGATTCATTCGAAACAAATCCTAAAACCTCACAAAGAAAAACTCAGCGGCTACCTTGTGTAAAGCATACCACATAATTTGACTATTTGCATACTTAAGGTTAATGTTAAGCATTCGTTCTTTCTACCCTCTTTTTATTACATTAATTAATCTTCATATGTTTGTTATTTCTTTGTTGCCGATTTTTGGTGTGGATGTGAATCTTTTGGCCTATAATAGGTGTTGGTGAAAATACAATTACAGTTAAAATGAAGAACATAAAATATCTTCAGATTGAGGCGCGAATATCTAGCTCTGTTTAAGGAGATTCAATTCCACCGCAGCAAAGTTTTTACTGGTCCAATAGTAATCCTCTTGACTTGTCTCCCTTGGATACAACAACCCGACCACGTCGTATGACTCAAACAAACTCTGGACAAGTTGTTGAGTCCAAAGCTCCACCAAGATGAGCACATTCTTTCAACAAAAGTAAAGAATTCTCTTCTTCTTTTTTCACAACTTTAACCTCACTTTATTGAAACACTCTACAATTATTATTTTCACACCTGGATGAAAGACTCATATTTATAGGTGTAGGAATTCTTCCTTGAATTAAATTGGAAGAAAGTGAGATAATAAATTTTGACATCATGGAGAACATGGGATAATTAGTGGTAGAACATGAGTGAAGAATTACAAAAGAGTTATGGCCATTTTCTACTTTATGAAGTGGTGGGAATTATAGGAGTTATGACCATTTTCTACATCATGGAGTAGTGGGAGTTATGAGAATTTTATTTTAATAATAAAATGCAATTATTCTAACATTCCTCCCCTCATTTTAATATTAAAATATATATAAGAGAGTTTACTGCTTTAGGAAATAAAATATCACTGCTTACACATAATAACAAGCCCAATTCTCATAGGAAGCAACCTACTTCCACACTCACATAAGTGAAATGGTGCTCCTATAACTCTAACACCCCACCCATATGAGCTACAGATTAATGTATGGTATTTTTTTGAATCTTTCTTCCTATTTTTGTTACAACTATTCATTTATGGTTCGTTTAAACTATTCTTTATGGTTTTACGGAATGAATGATAAAAGAACTTTCTTCTTGAGAATTAGTGAAAGAAAGATTACAAAGTTTAGGTTGATTAGAATTGGATGAAGGTATATCCTATTTTCATTTTTTCATTTTTCGTATTATATTATCACTACTTTTGTTCTATATCAAAACACTTCTTTGCGTTCTAATTGAACTTACTGTCGATCGAAGTTGTTTAAGAAAATATAATTTTAGGAGGATATTTTGATACAAGATGGCTTTATTGTTTTTAACTTGGTTTACTGCATATCTATGAAGATTAACTCAAATTTATTTTCATCTTTTAACTATTATACTACTTGAGTCTATTGCTCTTTAAAATAATTTATTAATTAAGGTTTGTTTTGCGGTAAAAGGTCAACAATTACTCATTCCTAAAGTTAATTCCTCCATTCACTTCGATGACGAGATTTGAGCATAGGAATTGATACTTTACAGCTCTAGTTATGGTTGAAAAAGAGAATGAGTATGGCTTGAGGAACAAATATATATCTTTAAATATAGAGAAAGAATGCGAAATATGATTATCCCATTGAATGGCCAGATTATGACTATAATTATGATGTTTAATTTGATAACTATTTTTTTTAAAGTTTAATTGATAATTTATAATTTTTAACTATTCTTGAAATTTGATTAATTAGACAAATATATTTTGTATCTATTAGGATAGAAACGGTAGTTATTTGAATGCTTTATTTGTTGAAATTTGTTAATGTCAACAAAACTATGTATTTTTGTGCTTTTGTATTCTTTGAACTTTATGGGTGTGTTTGGTATAACGAAAAATATTTTCCGTGGAGAATGTTTTCCAAGAAAATATATTTTTGAAAAACAAATAGTAATCTTATTTATTTTCCGGTGTTTGGTATGCAAATTTAGAAGAAAAAATCTCAAAAGTATTCATAAATAATTTATATACAATAAACATGAAGTCATAAACTTTCGAACCAACAACCTTCCGAACCCACAAATTTCATAAACTTTCGACCTGAAAATATATATATATATAAAAATTTGGCGCGGGGGAGGGGATATAGTAGGGTGGGTAGCGACGGAAAAAATAACTAAACTTAAAAAGAAAAAGCATTTTAAGAGAGAGGGGTGGGCCCTTTTCCTAGATCTTGGTTAGCCTACTAGATCAAAATCTTTCAACAGCAGCTCGCCAAGAACATGCTCCATCAATATCGGCATACAGTTTAAATACATTTGGATCACTTTTCCTATTCATGTTGACGGTGCTTGAGTGATGAGGACATATAGCATCTCTACCTATCATGTTAACGGTGTTTCAGTCTGGTCTGAATCATCTAGCATCTCCACCACTGGAGCAAACTGCAGAAGTCGAACCACCTATTCAGCGTGTAGAGCCAAAAAAAAAAAAGGAAAAAGAGAAAACTAGCATCTGACTTTTACAAACCTCATCATCTTCTTCAAGGTACATTCCATCAACTGCACTGTTCTGCTGGAAGTCCCATCCAAGAGTCTGCTCAAGCAGCTCTCTCAGTTTTCTAGTCTATCATTCAAACGAGAAAAGCACACCATTTGTGAACTTCAGATAGGCAATTAAAAAGGAAAGATCATTTACTTGCACTTCAAGCCGTTGTTCATTGAATCTGGAATTGCATGTCTAAAGGAACAGAAGGTGGATTATACTTGCTGCTTACCATGAGATAGTACTAAAGCACTTAAGCATCGAAGTGCACAAGAGATTTTTATAGAATACTAAATGCACATGGACAGAACACATAGCTTTGGCATAAATACAACAATCTAAAGGGAAAAGGACAAAAAGATGATTATCGTTCCTAATGATGAAATTGAGCTGTGAAGTTGACATCCTGTTTGTAATTCTACAAGTAATTATAAGGTTCACAACTTTCAATCGACATCTGCTTAAGAAAATAAACTAAATTCATCAGCGAGACCTATGTTGCTTGGATCCAGGAGAAGGACAAAAAGATGATTATCGTTCCTAATGATGAAATTGAGCTGTGAAGTTGACATCCTGTTTGTAATTCTACAAATAATTATAAGGTTCACAACTTTCAATCGACATCTGCTTAAGAAAATAAACTAAATTCATCAGTGAGACCTATGTTGCTTGGATCCTCCAAAAATGCACCCCCACCGGGTGTCAGATCCTCCAAAAATGCATTACTGTTGGAGGATCCAACACAAACCCAGTGTATTTTTGGAGGATCGAGCAACATAGTCAGAGACATGGTCAAAGTGACAGGACAGATGTAGACTCTCATTCAAGTCGAAAGTAATCTATATAAAAAGCATTGCCTTCTCCAAGTTAGCTTCTCATGCTCTAGATGCCTTTTAAGTGCTCTCAGCGGATCTTTAAATAAATCCCTACTTCAACTACAATAATCACAGAAAAAGTATGTTAGATGTGATTAACAACCTAGGTGATGATTCTTCAGCCAGTTCTCAGATTTGCAAAAGGGTAGGGTTAAGGCATCACCCTTTCGTTCCTTCCCAAAAAATCCATATATTTGTTTTGCAAAAGACACTAGTAGAAACTACAATGCAACAGTCCATAATAAAGAATGCTTGACTCTATTCACAGGCACTTGATCACAAAAAAAAAAATCTAAATTTATTTCAAAGAATCTAAAGTGATCAGTCTCTGGAGGCATACCCAAGTCAGCAGGTCTCCATCAACCATGGGGGCATCAAGCACCAATGAGAAGAAATCCTGAAATCAATGGATTAAAGATGGCTCAACCAAACTATCATAATCACGATATATGTGATCACAAGTAAAACCATCCACAGCCATATTCCTTGGTAGTGTAAGTGCTTGACCAGTCATAGTGAAACGTTACAAGCAACCAAGGGTGTGAGCTAGAGGTTAATGAAGTGAATTAAATGCACGAGTGACCAGGGTTCAAATCCCAGCAAGGCATAAAACATTAGGTGACTAGTACTCGATGGAATAGTTGAGGTGAGCAAGCAGGCACAGATATCCCCCATTAAAAAACAATATTTATAAGATGTGTCAAAGAGTTTTTACTTCTAGGAAGAATGTTACTGTCCAAAGAAACCACGGATTTGATCTTGAGATGCTTTACCTACACTTTAGTAGCATACACTGATAGGTGAACTGGATTCTTACCTTACAAAGGTGACGCAGGAAGTTATCAGCAGACAACAAAGACTCATCCAACAATGTCATTGCACCTTTCTCCGCCCTGCCAGTATCCTTACTATCCTTTTGAAATCCAACTTTCAACTGATAATATATTGCTTTCATAAACTGATGATAAATACAAATTGCATGAGTCAGTATGCATGAGTCTAAAAGGATGAAAAACTCAAAATAAACTGAAGGCATCTTTTTCATACCGACACTTACGCAATATGGAGCTGCATAGAAAACTAATAGCGTACACCATCAATTCCATTTTCAATGGGATTTAATCAAATATCAGAAAGATTAATTATACACTACCACTATTCCCGATCTTCACCTGACGTACTAGAGAAAGTAGGGTACCATAATTTACACATTAAATTCAAAACGACGTTGTTATTGATGCTAAATACAAAGTTTAACACGATACAACCACAGGTCCACTATGTTCATCTTCCCAACTCACACCAAGAAGTATAGTACCATACTGCTGTCCATGTTTATTCTTGTTCATTAACAAGAGCAAGAAAATCACATAAATCCCGTATAGCTTAAATTACCTCTACAAAACTACAAATAAGATCAATCTAACAATAAAGGAATTCCTTATAAAGTGAAATAACCAAAGAAACTCATAGGCATTGCATTTCTCGCTTTGACCATGCATATTAACTTATAAGCTTTCTCAATTTTACCTTATGTTGGACAGAGTTGTGGAAATGCAATGACAAAATAGGTGAAACCTTAAACTGAATTATCCCATAGCCCAGGCTTCCTGCCAAAGAGCTGGAAGGTACATACCTTTCTATATGACAGCATGCACATAAATGATATATTCTTTAAAAATTACCTTGGTGAAGAGCTGAGTCCTTGTGTGTAGAGGCTGCAAAGATATAAACGGTTAAACTAGACTTGAATTTGAAAGTAGACCTACGACCACGATGTAGGTTGTTTAAGCAATTCACATAAACCGGGCAAGGAGATAAATTATAGTAAAAAACAACTTAGACTTTTATCTGACAGCATAACTGAGTATCCACATTGATCACAAGAAACAGAAAGAGGGTGGGGAGACGGAGGAGTCAATAGATAATGTTTCTACAGAAACACAACTTTATTTGCTCAAATAATAGCTAAAAGATCAAGTTCAGTGGTACATTTTGCTGACTATAATAAATAGGAATATCAGACACAAGAAGTTCAGCCACTACTTTGCACACTTATAGTATCAAGGGAATTCTCAACATCGGAATCCAAAATCTTTCTGGTCTTGTTTCAGGATATCAAGGGAAATGTGAAATTTTGGAACTACAGTGTTCTATATTCTATCAAAAAATACACCATAATCTTAAGTTACAATTACAAAACCGAAAGAGCTCATTGTTAAGTTACAGGAATCGGTTTACCATGAAAAGTAGAAGTCCAAGCAATCTCACATATTTTCTTCCCCGATAGGATCACATGACTACCTTCAGCAACTTGAACATCCTCAAATCATGTTTTTGTGGGAGAAGTGGACCTTATCCAAACTTCTCTTGCGGTTGGCGGGATCTTAAGCGATTAAAACGGCTACATGTTCATATTCTTCCAAAAGAATTGAAAGGACAACTGAACAATCTTGTAAACCTCAATTGTATTTAGGCCGTATTAGAAGCATGATTCCCATCATACAGAAATAAGGGAATCAACTATACAAGCTTCTATCATAAAATCCCAACAAAAAAGAAAAAGGAAGGGATGATCCATCACCTCTAGTCTTTCCTAATTGTAACAGGCAAATCTTCCCTTTGTGCAATGGTAGTGATGTTTTTTTCCCGACATGATAGTGATGTAAAGTTAAGCTTTAAAGCCTCTTATAGGCTCTAGTGTCCCATTTCCTTCCTAACCTTTTTCTTTCCAAATGAGAACAAGATGGTAAACTTGGATTATATTATTTAGGTCCTTACTGCATCCGGAAATGGAAGTACAGACGAAGATTTCACCAGCCACATACAAGAAGAGGGATTGACGCATACTTACAGCTTCCGTACAACCAAGTAATAGGCTGACTAAAAGCTTCCACTGCAGAAAAGCTTCAAGTGACTGTCCCATCTGTAAATTGCTCGCACATTAAACTTCAAGAACTGTCTTCTTAATTAAGTTGGTTTATCACGTAAAGAATATGAGAACAACGAAAAGGTGAAACCGCTGGTTGATACCAGAAACGCAACAAAGGCAAATTGTAACTCTCCCAGAAGCGAATCATCTGAACCACCATGTTGCTTCATCAGAATAGTCTCCAATATTTGTGTCTGCATTGAAGAAAAAAGCTAAAGTTCTTCTCAAAAGCAAAAGGAAAAAAAAACAAATACTGTCATTTTACAGAAATAATCCAGATTTGATACAAATACCTTGTCAAGATTCATGTTAGTAAGCTCTTGTCCTGAAGCTCCCTTTTGCTTGATAACACGAGGAATTGAGGTGTAATAACAACCTTTACTAGGCGACTTCTCAACAGGCTTCGAGAACTTGCTGCTCTTCAACTGTTCAACCAAGACTTTCTCCATGGCTGTCTTAGGAACATTCCCAACCACCTCAGATTCAGAAATAACTGTGATTTCTCCTCCAATAGGTTCTGCCAAATGATAGAACTGGTGACGTGTATTGCAAAGAGAAACAAGACAGAGCAATGACACCACACACAAAAACACATACTCGGAGGTAGAAGTAAGAATAGTTGCTGTCAGCCTCGCCAAAAATTGCTAAGAGTAACTCACATTTTGATTTCCTCTGACAGAGATGAAGAACCCCCAAAGGTTCTATAGCCATTATATGACGTGGAACACACTATCTGAAGCAGTTCCACTCGGCTGGTCAAAGAATCCAAAGGATCACAATATTGTTGTTTATTTTAATATGAATTCCACTAAGTAGCGGATCTCACATTAGCAAGGATTGGGAAATCGCATCCCACAATTAATGGAATTAATAATGGTATACCATTACCAAGGGGATCCCTAAGCACATAACTAATGGATTAGGCGTCAACACAAATCAGGCTCCATCATATTGCACAAAAGCACAAAAGCTGAGAGACATTGCTCTCACGCATTCTCAAAGTTAATACCTGTCTATCTAGCTTACGCTCCAAGAGTCTTATTTATCCAGTACATATTTTTCATTTTCATTTTTTGTATGAGATTATTTATCCAATTGATATAAGGCTTATTCATGGGATGAGTGGCACCATCAACAAAGTACAAACTCTCCTTTAACTCATATGTCAATGCATCAACTCTTTTCTATATGTCTGGTCCGGAACGAACCCTCATTCTAAGACTTGATTTTTTCTATTACTTGATTGTTAGAACAACCCTCGAACTTATCATTCTGTTTTTCCTACAATCAATCTTGTTCATTCTTTAACTTGAAAACAACACACATTAGATTCTGCAGCATCCTATGATCAATCATGATGCGATTTGAGATGAGAACAAGAGAATGAAAATTACAAGTTCAAGAAATCGTGAAAACCACCACACAATTATTCAATTAAAAAAGGAAAATAAGCAAATGAGAAAAAAAATACCCATCCAGTAAGCAGAAAAGGAAACTTGACTTGTAAATGAATAATCTTTTTGTTGATTTGAGAAAATCTTGTTTTGGAGCATTGATCTACACCAACCAACACCCTCAACTTAACAAAATTGAGAAGCAAAGTACGAACATATTAATATGCTGATAACTCAAGGAAGCTGTTAACCTTCATAAAAAAACTCAAGAAAGCTGTAAAGCTGACCAGAGTGCAAACAGAAGTTTTGTAGCTCCTCAGCTTATTGGGTTTATATTCAGCACTAACATGCTGATAACTTTTTTATAATCAACTCAAACCAAGGTTACAACATCTTTGACTCAGATGCTCCCCTCAGTTCTCATTGTCAAAACATTAAGAGACAAAGTAAAAGCAGTGTACTCACCAATACTTTCAATGGTATTCTTCGTAATATAGTTAGATAAGCGCTTCCAATCTCCGTACCGATCCAATGCATACGGGCCAAGTTGTCTGTCAAACTCCATAGTTTTCACCGCTTGAGCATATCTCTCTTCCTTCAATAAATGGGAAATAATCATTTTTTGGCAAGACACAAGTCTTCTGAAGCAATACACACCCACACCATAGATATGATAAGAATAATGTTGCATTAAATGAAGACCAGTGCCATGATAGGATTACGTCACTGAGAACTAACAATTAACCACTACACAGAAACTCATAGTTCAACAGTACAGTATACAAGCTGAAGCTCAACAGGCTGAGAGCTCATATGTAGCAAAGACCTGGAGGAATTATGGCCTAACACATCTAAGGACATGTACTAAAATAGAAGAACTCAACTGGCACTCATAGCACCAACTTTTTGCACGTATCAGTCGAATGAGTCAGTAATTAGTCCCTTGGAAGATTAATGAATTGTTCTCTTATTATCAATAGAACATGTCAGAAAAGGATGGGTGCATCAAAGATATAAATCTATATGCAAGTGATACTATATGTTCTTCATTGTTCATTTAATTGTGTTGGATGCTATGTTGCAGGGACTCTCCAAAATGCTGCCGCAACCGTGTCGGATCCTCCAAAAATGTACTACTTTTGGAGGATCCGACACACACAGAGTCCGAGCAACATAGGTTGGATGAACTAATGGACAACTTGCTTGCTAAGACTAATAGAAGTAAGAGACCAGCTAACCAATTCCATCCTTTCCAACTCGTCTCCAAGATTTCGCATGAGGTAGAATGGGAAAGTATGATTTCTCATTTCTGAAGGTCATTTCTTTAATATAGATAGTAGTGGTCTCTTCATGAATTTATTTGCTTTCATAATCATGGAAACAATTCCAACAACGTCATCTATCAAGGAAAATAACCATGGGACAATTCCATAAACATCTAAAATGGTAGTCAAGAAAAGATGCTATTGTGGAAACGGAGATACGGTTGGCCTTACTCCACCTTATTGGCTAGCATGTTCTAGGCCAGCTTAGAGAAGTAACGAAAATTCTTCGAAGAACTTACCTCTTCTTCGGATAATTTGACAAATCGCTCATCCTTTGAATCCCATTTCCTAACAATTACCTGCTAAATTACCACGGGAAGATAGAGATCAAGTTTCCAAACATACTTTAACATAAAAGAAAAGAAGAAACATATAGTACATCAATGAAAAATGAACAACTGATCAAACATGGAAAGAAAGCAACCAGCAAAAGAAGCAAAATTAGCATATAGGGAATCTATGATAATATCACTATATCCGTGTCTATGGTCTGGCAACATAAAACTGTACAAACTCTATGTAGCTATCAACATTAAAAGAGCTCAGAACAATTACAGATATAAATGGATCAACATAAAAACGCAGAAGTGGAAAATGAGTTGTTTTGTTAACCTCTGAAGGGCTCGCGTCAACGAAAAAACCAACTACTGGTGAAAACTCATTCCCTTCTCTGCACACAGAAGAAGAAACGCAACATTAGTTGTTGCTAATGTCTAATTATATCGTTTCCTAAGGAGAGAAAGGAACCCAAAAAGAAAAGCAGCAAAGAACAACACGGTACAACGATTCTTACAGAAAAAAATGAATACCATTAAGTACTTAAACATGACAACTTTAGAGGCTTTAGTTTCCTAAAATTCAAGGAAACAAAATGCGAACCTGTTGGATGAACTGTAGTAGATGAAATGGACGCCAGGAGGAATCATCTTCACGCCTTTGAAATTAGGCCCAGTGGAAAACATCTGCAAATGAAATACAAACAAATCCAAATTAAAACCAAATCAATCAAATTGTCCCAAAAAATACCCCAAAAATCACTACATACATGGGTATCAATACCGATGAGGGTGTTTTGAGGAACATCTAGAAGTAGCATAGTAGCACCCTGCCTCACAAACTCTAGCGCTGCTTCAGGTTCCATTTTTTCAGCTCTGTGTACTCTCCAAGCTATTTTGGCAGAAACTCTCCTCCTTTCTCTGGCTTCCCGCGAGCCCAGCTTCCAGAAACGTCTTTAAATATGCCGCCGATGTTTAGCCAAAATTGCAGGTTCTGCCCCTCAATTATAATTGTTGGAACCATCCTCAGATTATCAATTACAATGACTCCCCTTTTTTTATCCGGAAAAGGTTCAAATATATCCTCTACTTTAATATATGTTCTGCATTTAATATTCATTATACTATTGAGCCAAATTTATCACTATTCTTATATTATCAGGCCAAATATACCTCTACAATCAGCTGATGTGAATGCTAAAGTTAGATTATACAAATTACTCATAATTTTTTTAATTCCTAATGCACCCATTTCTCTTTTTTTTAATAAATAAAATTAGTTTAAAATTTTATTTATTTTTCAATCACATATGTACCATAGAATTTAGTGCGTCTATTTATTGTGTATTATATGCATTTGATCATCATGTATGTACACGTATATTCAAATATATTTTGTCATTGCCTGGTCAGTATAGAGTTCGATCGACTAACTTAAGAATACAAAATGTGTAGGCATTTAATTAAAGTAAAGTTGAATTAGACAATGTAACATTTTCGAGGAACTTCAACTTCAATCACTAATGATTGCAAAGTCTCCATACATTTGGTACGACTAATTCATTAAAATTGAGATATCGTAAATACTTTTAGAATTTAGAAAAGCTACCTAATTTGAATTTTTCAATTTACTATACTTATTCGGCTATATTATTTAATATTTTTTCTCTTATTTTTTTCTCTAATCCAAAAAGAAGGTGAATGCTAATTATTTCTAAAATAGTGGACCAAGAAGAACAACAAGTGATTTAAATAAAAGGAATTTGGGAGTTTGGATTCTTAACAGATCAAAGTGTATTTTTAAAAGTTTGATGATTGTAGGGATAAATTTGGCATGATAATATAACGGTAGGGATAAATTTGGCTCGATAGTTTAACGGAGGTTAAATGTAAACAATATATGAAAGTAGAGGGATATATTTGGTCATTTTCCCTTTTTTTTTCAAGGAATTCTAATTAGCCCTATCATGCTAAGAAAATATTTAAAAATATTTCAACTTTAAAATTCATATTTTTATTTTTAATTTATTTTAGATCACAAGTTTCAAAATTTTATTTATAATTTCTTTGGGAGTTGTTCTAATAACACTTTCTGTAAATGCATTTCTTAGTGGCGTTACAATACTAAGAACGATCCTAAAAACTTCACGCAAACCATTGTTCTATTCCTTTTTTCTTTTTTCATACTGTAATGAGCATTGAAATTATACAGGAGTAATTTATTAGAGTATAGATATACATATATTCATACATTAATGTATTATCTTTTTTCTTGGCAATTTCTCTTAGAGTTTTTTATTCTGAAAGCAAGTCTAACCGTCATTGTCAAAATGATTTGTACGATTTCAAAAGCATACCAAGTTAAGGCAATACTTACTATTTTTCTCAAATTCTCATGTCTCCTTCCTTGATAGTGGTTTTCAGTCGCCACCAATTACAACTTTTCAGTCTTCTTTCCGTCTTTCTTATAAAGGTTTTTTTTTTTTTGCTACCATCTTCAATAATATTCACTAAGCAAAAATAAATAAAATCTACTAGTATAAATTTTGAGTAATATTTTGGGGCCTAAAGCAAAGGCTTTACTAGCCCCTCTTAGCTGCCTCTGCCCGACGGATTGTCCATTCTCCTTGGATTTCTTCCACCTATACTCTTTGGCAGATGGGGATATGAATACCTCAAGAACAAGAGAGAAATGCGCCCACTTTTATTTATAGTGTACAAATGAAAGTATTTCATTCCAATGACAATTTTAAAAGCAATAATAGATGAGACGACACCACAGACATCTAGATGTATCTTTTGGCTCTATATTTAACTTCTGGGTTGCGGATGTTATCTTGGCTCTGAATCAACCGAATCTCCAGACTGCTTGACTGGCAGTCATAGCCAGCCTTTTGATAATCTGCTAGTGTCCTCGATAAAAGTGCCTGCGTCAAGCAACAAAAATAGCATTGATTTGAACAAAAGGGCAAGCAACTGGTATTCATCTCAACACTTGAGCATGCATTGTGTACGTTGTACCCATATTTTGAGAAAATAGGTTAGGTTGCATATGCATAACAAAGGATTTCCATCATTTTGTACAAGTCAAGGCAAGCAGCTGCTTTAACCAAAGAGTATAACAGCAACCTCTATGCATAAATTTTGACAAGTTTATCTGACTGAAAGCTCATAGCTGTTATACAATTCCTGGTCTTAAGGAAGTGCAATAGCCCTATAAAATTTAGCACAGTATGAAACAAATATACAAAATTCATAACAGTGCAATCAAACTAGTCCCGAATGTCATCATAATAACCAATTTAACAGAGTCATTCAGTCTCCACATTCAAAAAAAATTACGAGTGGATCTCCACAAACAACAGGGAAGCACAAAAGTACCTGTAAGCTTGAGACAGCAAGCTCTGCCGCTTTGTCGAGGTCATTAGGATATTTCTGTATGAGATATAGAGGAATTAAGATCAGAAACATATGTTGTGGGAAATAAAGCTCAAAAACCTATTTTAAGCTGTTTAAACATTACATTGCTCCATCCAAGCAACAACGCAGTCATTAGATCCCCTGTTCCCTGCAAGCATGCAGTGTATATTGAATGAATATACAAGGGGTCATGTATAGAGGAACTGTTGCGGGTGAATGAGCATCAGCATTAGAAAGCAAAAAGAACTTCTGGCATTTCTATACTCCTGTAGATGTGCACAACCAGCCAGCTTGTCATTCAAACTGAAATTTGAATGATCGCCCTGATACCATTTAATAAACCCATGTACATTTAACAAACAGGAATAATCAGGTGTTGACACAAGCACAATGAGAAGTATTTGTCATTCAATAGATGCATAAGAGCTCCCATCAACCAAAAAAGGAGAAAAAGAAGCATCAACTCCTTAACAATTAAAGAAGGCTTGGAAAAATAAAGTTTGCTACAGCTTCCGCCATATCTAGAATTTCTGAGAAGTTGCAACTGTTAAGTTATTTTCTTATTTAATTTTTATTTAATTTTTGATAGGCAAGTAATTGTTGAGATACTAATTGCCGCACATGGATTTTGCAAGTGCCTCCACAGGATTTATAAAGATTTTGGGCAACTCTACCCATTGTTTTGAAGTTTTAAATTGGAGACCCATGATACGAATTAAAAGATCGCGTATGAACCCCCTGACAGGGTTACAAGTGGGGGAGTGCATTGAGTTACTAATTGTCTCTCATGGATAAAGTAATGGCTTCCACAATAGTTTTTTGGTAGGATGCTCAGACATTATCAATTGGTAAAAACAACAATTAGGGTCTGGGGGCCAGAGGCGTATCAAGATTTAAAGTTAATGGGTTCCTACAATGATCTCAATTTAATATACGTACAATAGTTTATGGGTTTACAATATAATATTTATAGATATTTAATGAATTTCTTAGTACATATACAAGGTATAAACAAAAGCTATTGGGTTCCAGTGAACCCGGTCTTTGTACTCTGGATCCGCCAGGAGCCCCTGCTGGGGGTAGAGCGTCCACAGACCTTACCCCTACATTGTGAAGGTACAGAGGTTATTTCCAATATACCCCTGGCTCAAGATAAAAGTAAAAGAAGCAGACACAACATGTAGTAACATCAATAAGATAAGGTGATAGGAAGACAAGGTGATAGAAACATCGAAGCGAAAGGATCAACATAAGATAAAACAAACCTACGAATATGAATGTATGAAAATAAAAGAGTAATACTAACGCGATTGACATGAAATTGAGACACTCCCACCTAACTACTAACCTTCTACCTTAATTTCCAACCTCCATACCCTCCTATCAAGGATTATGTCCTCAATAAGTTGAAGGTGCGCCATGTCATGCCTAATCACCTCTCCCCAATATTTCCTAGGCCTACCTCTCCCCCACCCCCCCAACCCCCCCGGACAACCTCTCGCACCTCCTCACGGGGGCATCTATACTACTACTCTTCACATGCCCGTAACAAGTGTTGTTTTAATTGTTTCTCTGTGGAACTCACTCTAACAACAGAAAGCAAGAAGCTCATTGATGACATTACTCGTGATCACTGTAGGATTATCTCTCTACGAGCACCAAAAAGAAAAGGATAATCAGTTTAACCTCTATCAACTGTTCCAACAAAGCACAGGCTTACGTGATTCCGGGG
>ML276017.1:23181-47008 GCA_005239495.1 Nicotiana undulata
CTTCCCATCCCCTCCCCTCCCCTCCCCTCCCCTCCCCTCTCCTCTATGTATAATAAAAAATTAGAAAAAACCATAACTTTTACCGTCACCATTCACCAACCACAATGCAAGTAGGTAAACTCTATAACGATGTGGGTGACATGACTTACAAAAAATCTATAAACACAAAATAGTGCCATAAAACATTTTTTTTAAAAGGGTCAGTGCCTATGAAAGGAAGAGAGTCATAAAATATTACGGGCAATATAAATCACAAGATATAAATGCACAGTTTAGTGCAAAAACATATATTAAATTTAAAAAAAATCAGTGCCTTTGCATGCTTAAGTTATAACAACAACTAGCTAGGAGAACACTAATCTGTAAAATGTTTAAGTTCTCATCCATTTCTAGCCCTGATTAAATCAGCACAATGCTTATGATGTATCTTTCTGAATGCAAGTGATGCTTTGTTCGTGGTGAATTGTTAAAGGAAATTAAATAAGAAAATACCTTCTCACGGTATACTGCCACCAGTTCAGGAGGGACATATAGCTTACCTTCATCACCCATCACAGGATCACAAACTGACAAACATAACATAATTACACAGAAATGAGACAAAACATAAGAGAATCATAGATCTACCTACACCAGAAAGAGATGCAATTTGGTACAAAAGCCTAGTAGTAGCTATCTAAGACAACATTGGACAACCTCACCAACAATTACTGCATTGAAATTCACCTTCTCCAAAATTAAGGAAACACTTGACTACATGAAGAGTACTGTAAATTCAGTAAGTTTGAGAGATTATGTCTTCCTAAATGCGGCAGAATAAATTGCTCTTGGGGATATACTCACCATATGTAAGTTTGGGGTTGACAGACCGAAGCTTATCGACGACTTTCAGCACTGTGTTCAAGAAGGAGACTGAACCAATATAACCTACAAGTGCTAGTCAATATTAGCATCAGAGGCCGACAAAGCATTCCAGACAAAACATTAAAAGGGAAGGAAATGAGAACAAGAAAAGAAAAATTCTGTCAATAGAAAAGTACCAAATTAAAAAGCACTCTGAATTCTTATAATTGCAAACAAATGCAGCACAAAACACAAGACATATGACTGGATTAGCACAAGACAAAACACGCAAATACGCAATTAATCTGATGCAAGCCTTTTTTTTTTTTTTGAGAAATAATCTTATGCAAGTTAACAGAAACTCTTCTGTAGTTTCATTTCATTTGTACTGGGAGCTATAGCATGAAGGACAGAATACAGGTTTAACTGGTAAAGATGAAGCCTGTTGACATTCTTTATAAAAAAAGGGACTGTTGACTTTGTAAGTTCTCTATTAGCCGTCTACCTTGCACTGTGAACAACTACCACTCTGCTATCACAGCTTTCAAACATAAGCATGAATGTACAACAACAACAATAACAACATACCCAATATAATCCCACATAGTGGGGGATTTGGGGAGGGTAGTGATGAGTGGTGATTTTACCACTCATTCTAGTCTTTTTTCTTTAGATTTTGCGTCCTTTAATGATAATATGAGGTCGTTTATAGTGTGTATTGTTAGATTTTCAGGAAAATGATGTCATGAAGTGATTTGAATTGAAGTGAAGTGGAAAAGGGCAATATCCTTCGGTGATTCCGCACCTGCGGAAGACTGGCCGCTTTTGCGACCCCGCATCTACGAAGTGGAGGATTGCATCTGCGTATGGAGCTCAAATGCACTGGGGCCGCATCAGCGGTAATAATCCGCATCTGCGGAATAGCGGGTTCGGTGATTTGGTTCGCATCTGCGGAGAAGAGGAAGTTAACTCAGGCGCGCATCTGCGACGTGATATCCGCATCTGCGGAGCCGCACCTGCGAGGATTCTTCCACGGGTGCGATCAACGGGCTTCAGACCTGGGCATTTCTGTCATTGCACATTTTCTTCATCCCAAACCATTTAATACACGACCTAGCATATCTTTGGCACATCTTTGGCTTAATTTTCAGTTCATACACTAGAGAGAACAAGTTTGGAAGATAGGGTTCTTGCACACACACTTGGGTCTTGAAGATTTGAAGCTTTTTGGTTGAGAATTTCTTACTCTTTTGTGGTCATTTCTTCATTTCCTTGCTTTGTATTGAATATTTAAATCATTAAGT
Source organism: Nicotiana undulata (assembly GCA_005239495.1). NCBI lineage: Eukaryota > Viridiplantae > Streptophyta > Magnoliopsida > Solanales > Solanaceae > Nicotiana > Nicotiana undulata. The sequence goes on from ML276017.1 coordinate 25,329, forward strand.
GTGTAGTATTTATTTCCAACACTTGAATCTTGTTTATGGAAATATTCATATTTAAAGTGTGGATTAAATACCTTGTTGTGTTTATGTATTGAACGATTTTTATTTATTATGAAGTGAGTTAATGTTACTTTAATTATTCTTGCTCTTTAATGTTTCCAAAGGGATTAGCTAAACCTAGGACTCGCCCATTTACTTCGAATTAATTTTGGGAAAGATCGGGAAAGATTAATTAACAAGAACTTGAGGCTTTAACCCTCATTTTATAGATTCTACCTAGGAATAGGATTGAACTACTTGTAGCCAAATCCGGGTGTGCTTAATCTCTTGATTGTTTTAGGGATAATTCAATTAAGAAGTCTTGTTAGTCTTCGGAAGAAGCTAATATAGAATTGTTATCCGTGGCTAATTAACATAAACTCGCTCATATTTGTAAAATCGTGAAATACATTGGATCGTTACTTGAGTATAATTCCCGATGCATTCATACTTGTAGTCATTGATCATTTTACTTGTTTTCTAGGTTAGTTTATATTTTTGCATTTAGGTATAAACATTTTCACAATCAAATTCTAAGTGTTTGGCATTGCACAATAAGTGATAATTCTCTTACATTCCTAATCGCCTACATATTGTTCTCTGTGGGATTCGACCCCGACTCATAGTTGGGTAATTTATATTGCATGTGACCGTGTAGATTTACTTTTTAGTAGTGGATTTGGACGTCATCAAAATTGGCGCCGTTGTCGGGGAACAATTTGGTGTAATTTAGGTTGTTTGAGAAATAAGCGTAAGTGCTTTGGTCCAAACTTGTGAATATTTGTGTAATTATTTTTCTTACCTTGGTCTATTTTTCTTGTTTGTTTCTTGTTTATTTTCCTAGTTTTTGAAAAAGAAAAAAAAAGCATCATATAATGAAAATTGGTCGGATGGTAGTTGTTCATACTTTGATGACCCTTGTCCTTATTGTGGAGGATCATACTCGTGGCAAAATTGTTTAAATTCTCCCGAGGGTGGATTGTGCGCACAATCTCAAACCCATGAGTGGAGTATTTGTGATAGGAGTGGTTGTCAAAATGGTCATTGGTATGATTGTGCTTATTTGTCCTTCCCTTCCCCAAGCCCCCGCTATGATGATTCTACTTTTTGTGATGAAAATTATACGGATGAGGAAGTGGAAGAAATTGAGCATGGTCGAAATGGAGAGTTCAAGTTCATGATAGAATGCCTACTTGAAGGAGGAAACAAAGAGGTAAATGCCTTGGAGGAGCTTTTGGAGAATAGTCTCCAAAATGACTTGGCGCTTAAAAAGTTAAAACTCACAAATGGAAGAAATGCTTGAAGCCTTTGAGGTCCAAAAAGCCACGGAAGTGAATGATAGCCAAGAATTTTCCTTAGATGTGGAAGTCGAAAATCCTTCTTTGGCACTTGATCAAAATCAAGAAGAACTCTCACATGCTCAAAATGAGAGGATGATGCTCATGTTGGAGGCCATTCTTGAAAATGAGGAGAAGCAAAGCTTGGCACTTGAGGACTTGAAACAAGGCTTGACTCAAAATGATAAAGATATCCGCACTTTGGAAAATCAAATGAAAATATTGGTTGAGGCTCACTATGCCCACCAACTTGAGAGTGTGGAAAGAGATCAAGAAGAGTCCAATTCCGAGGAAGAAAGTGAGCTTTACTTTGAGGAATCAATAATTGAACACCCGCCAACCGACTCCATGAGTATTAGTGATGCCAAGAAAAATGTGGAATTAGAGTCAACCGGTGTAATTGAAAATATGGTTGGGATTGACTCTAGTCCGGTGGAAATAGAGGATGTCAACATCCGGGAAGAATTGCAATTTGGAGGTTTGAAGTCACGTTCCAAGCATTTTTCAACGTGGGAATTGTGTGGTGATATGGGAATTGAACTACGCGAGTCAATGAGGGAACGCGAGGAGGAAAGGCAAAGGCCATGCATCTTACAATTTGAGGGAACAAGAAGGCAAAATGACATTCCTCATATGAAAGCCAAGAAGTGTAAAATGAAGAAATTAATGCTTGGCTTGATCATCTATTTACCACCCCCACCGCTCGTGGTCACAAGCTTGATTCCAAGCTAGGTGCTCAGTTCATATCGTTCAAGTGGCGAGAAAAGTGGTAAAGTTGATCCGGCGCTTGGTTGGAGGCAACCCATCGTTTTTTAAATTTTTTTAGTCGTTTTTGAAACTTTCTTTTTTAGAATAGCTTAGTGTGTTGTTTTTGACTAATCTGCCAAGTTTCAGATTTTTTGGAGTTGAATTAAGAAGATTGGGGTGTTGGAACAACCCAAAGTTAAAGCTGCCCAGAATTGGACTGTTGAACCTAGGTGTACTCGCACCTGCGGTCAAGACACAAGCAGATGCGCTTGCGCAACCGCGAATTTTCGGGCGTAGATGCGTAACTTTCGCAGGTGCGCTCATTTTAGCGCAAAAGCGCCTTCGCAGAAGCGCTTCACATCACACAGGTGCGCAAAATCGGGCAAAGTAAAAGTCCAAACCCTCATTTCATTAAGTAACTCTGATTTATCCCAAAAACTCAAAAATACCTCTCATCTCTCATCTCTCACACAAAGCAATCACTGCATCACACAAAGCTCGAGTGCTTCCACAAGACAAACCAGGTATCTCTCATATACTCACCTCTCATCTCTCTTCTTCTTCTCATGTCTCTCATGGTCGTTTCACCTGAATCCCCATTTCCCTCTGATTAATGTTGATATTAGGGTGAGGAATTTGGTTGAAGGTAGGTTTTGTGTGCTGCTAACAGTGAAGAACAAATTTTTGGGAAGTCTGAGTACCAAAATCGATTAACGAAGCATGGCATTTTTTGCGCCCATAATATGTTCGATGAATTGTCCAAATGAACTGTTGTTGCTAAGTGCCTTGAAATCATATTAATCAAGTGATAAAAACTTGTATTGCACTAATTTAGAAGTCTTAAGTATAAATTAGATGCCAAAATCATGTTTAAGAAAGGAAAAAAAAAAGTCGAAAAATTTTTGGGTTCTTGGAACCCTGACGAACACCACAAAAGCGGAAAAGTGCCGCAGATGCGGCCTCGCACCTGCTATCGCTTCTTCGCAGGTGCGTCTTCTGGTCAGCTAGGAAATTTCCGCAGGTGCGATCTGAGTCTTGCAGATGCGTAACCGCACCTGCGACTAAACCTCCGCAGGTGCGAAAACGGGGCAAATTCTACAATCCAGTAGCTCTGCAACTAGAGCTTCTCGGGCCCATTCGACTTGATTCTTTAGCCTAATTGCAGTGTCTTAAATTGCTTAATATGATTCTGATGCCCTGCTAACATGGTTTTGATTTTTTGAAGGTACTTTGAGCTTAAAATGGATCCGAACATGATTGAAAATCCCCCATTGAGTCACGAAATTGAACAAACTGCTGAGGATTCGATCTTTGATGCTACCAGATTCATATCTTCCGCATGCCAAGCCCGGTATTATGATGATCTCCTCACGAAGAAACTCAAACTTAAGAAAGGGATTGTCAGTGACAAAGTGGTCAAGCTCCTTCCGGATTTCCATGGCCGGCTAGTTTCAAGCGGCTAGACTTCCCACTCCATGCAAGGCCAATGAGGAATGGGTTAGAGAGTTCTATGCAAACTTGAGGCGGACACACTTCCAAAACCATGAAATTACCATACGGGGAAAGAGTGTGAAATCCGGAGTTGAAGAGATAAATGATGTCTATGGGCTCTCAAACCATCCGCTCGAGCCAATGCAAGGAAGAGATACATGCGACAACGGTGATTGGCTAGTCGCAAAGCTTTGTCCTCCAGATCATATAGTGAATTGGGCTACAAAGAAAAAAGGCATCAAATATGGTGATTTCACAGCTGAAGCAAAAATGTGGTAGTATATCATTGCGAGCAGTGTATCTTCTTCGGGGAATGTGTCTGATGTCCCATATATCAGGGCTTTGATAATTGCTTGCATCCTTGACCGACATTTCTGTGAATGTCGGTCACTACATTGTTCGGGAGTTGAAGGAATATGTGCTTCAAGGTGGCACGTCATTGATGTTTCCATCGTTGATTAAAGAGTTGAGCCGGCGTGCACAGGTTGATGAATGGGATGGAGATCATTTGATACCGGCAGACAAGCCATTCCACCCATTGAGAGTGACAGGAGAAGGTAGTGTGCTAAAGAGCAAGAAGAGGAAAGTGGAGATTATTGTAGGTGAGGAGTCCTCCTCACAAACTGCTCAGGCTGAGGGACTATTTGGGGTGCTAAACTCCCAGCTTGCATCCATCCGTGACATAGTGTCAAAGCTCCCTAGTGGGCCCACACTCCCAGCCTATGCCCGAGTACTTCACCGGGGATGACATGAAGACCTACTTAGATGCGCAGAGAAAGAAGGCAGAGCCTCAGATAAGACAGCAGCATCTGTTGGCAAACTCAAGACCGCCTATACCAATTTGGCCAAGGCGCATGAAGACCTTCAGTCAGACTTTAAAAAGGAGAAGGCAAGAAACAAGAAAAAGGGCAAGTTCATGATAGAGGCATCAAAGCCATCTTCAAATGGGGGCAGCCGAACAAGCAGATACCTGTTGCTGATGCTGAAGATAGTGAGGAGTACTCTTTCATTTCGGATGTTGCTGATGAGGCCGATGACGATAATGTTGATAATGACGGCAAGAGTTCTCAGCAGCAGTGATTAGCCCCTTCTTCTGCACTCTGCAAGTCTGATGCAGACCTCAGGGAGACCCTCAGACTACTTTTATTTTCTTTTAATATTGTGCAATGAGGACACTGCAATGTTTTTAGTTTGGGGGTGGCTTTAGGGAGTATACGTTATTCGTACTGTGATGCTATATATGTACCCTTGTTGGGTTTCTTTGGTGATATGGATATTGTGTGCCTTTGCCGGACTTGTTTTGTTATTGATTATCATGTGCTCTTGCCGAGCGTGGTTGTGATTAAGTGTACATTTGCAGATTAGTCATTGTTGTTACTCGATTTTATTTTTCTTTCTTTAACTTATTTTCTTTAGTAATTTTTAGTTTATGTTATTTTTGCTTCTTTAGTATTAGTTGCTTTTATTTTATTATTCTCTTTAGTAGTTTTGTTCTTTTAATTTTATTTCTTTAGTAGTATTTCCTTGGGTTTTCTTTATGCTACGGTTCTTTCCCAAGGAACATTTTTGTGTTGAACCGGGTGACTTTTCCCTATGATGGATGGCGTGACAACTTTCTTAAGGGAATTAGTCTTGTTTTGCTAGGTGGAGACTTTTGGATTATTTGGTACTAACAAAATTAGTCTCTTGTATGTGAAATGTAAATTAAGAATACCCCTCCGAATTTTGGTTTTAAATTATTAAAAAAAGTAAGTTGCATGGGGAAGAATAATTTTTGTGATAACTTTTTGGCTCTTTTGATGACTCTTTGCCCACTAGTTGGCATGATATTGCTCTAGATGCTCTTATTAAGAAGTGAAATTGATCCGTCTTGATTAGTTCATGTGCCATGTGTGTTAGTTTTTGTATAAATAATTCTTGTGTTTACGTCTATCATCTAAAACTTGCCCGGTTGGTCTTTCAATGCTAATGTTAATTACGTTTGGTTGGAGGGATGACGTTAGGCATTCTTTGTGATATTTGAAAAGCCTCTTTAGCCTTTCAAGCTTACCATTGCATAAATATTATCAATAGTTTACCCTATTTGAACCTTTAACCTTTTATTTGGCCACCTCATTACAAACATTTTCACCCTTTTGTGATATAATTCTCTCTTTTGAACCCATCCCTCCTTGAATATTAAGAATGAGGCTAAAAGCCTAAGTTGGGGGTGTTGGTGTCAAGTTGGAAATTGATAAGGTTGCAAATAACATATACCTCAAAGTATTCATATGAAATTACTCAAGCTCCAAAAGAAAATATATATAAAAAAAATATTAAAAAAAAAAATATATATATATATATATATGTATATATATAAATATGGAGCCTTGAAGAAAATTAGAGAGGTATTCAAGGTGGTTCTATGTTGGTAACTAGATGCCAATGAGGGCTATTTGGTTTGAAAAGAAACAAAGTGCAAAATAAGACAAATGTGAGTAGTGTTCAAGGAGGGTGTAGTCACATGTATCCCAAATGCTTATCCGACCCTTCCCTAAACCTATATTACAAGCTTAAAAAGTCTTTATGGGATCTCCAACCGAATGTTCTTGAATAAGCGGCGAATTAAAATAAGGGCAAGCTTATGGCATGATATGTTGTAACACTTGAAATTCTTTGTGAGAGTAATTGTCTTTGTGAATTTGTCCCTTGTGTTGTTATTGTAAATATGGTGATTTGGGACTTTCTTTCTTGTGAGGGAACATGAATTAAGATGGATTGGTGACATTGATATATCCGGAAAGGAGTAAATTGAGCATATGTAGTGGACTAGTGCTTTTGAGTCACTTCTTGAGGCTTATTCTTGTCACTTGATTATTTTGAAACTCCTTTGCATTTCTTGAAGTTGCTTTTAAATGAGGGAGTTATTTGGTTAAGATTCACATACTTGAGCTTAATTATTAGTACCAACCAAATCCATAAGTATGGTGCTTAATCGGAGAATGTGATTTGTAAATGATAGCAATACTACTTGTGCTTTAAATGGTTGAACCTCATTGAATTGTTGGTTTTGATTTGCTTGTGGACAAGCAAAAGCTTTAAGTTGGGGGTGTTGATGAGTGGTGATTTTACCACTCATTCTAGTCTTTTTTCTTTAGATTTTGCGTCATTTAATGATAATATGAGGTCGTATAGTGTGTATTGTTATATTTTCAGGAAAATGATGTCATGAAGTGATTTGAATTGAATTGAAGTGGAATTGAGCAAAAAAGAGTGGAAAAAGGGCAATATCCTTCAGTGATTCCGCACCTGCGGAAGACTGGTCACATTTGCGACCCCGCATTTGCGAAGTGGAGGATCGCATCTGCATATGGAGCTCAAATGCACTGGGGCCGCATCTGCGGTAATAATCCGCGTCTGCGGAATCGCGGGTGTGGTGATTTGGTCCGCATCTGCGGAGAAGAGAAAGTTAACTCAGGTGCGCATCTGCGACGTGGTATCCACATCTGCGGAGCCGCACCTGCGAGGATTCTTTCGCAGGTACGGTCAACGGGCTTCAGACCTGGGCATTTCTGCCATTTCACATTTTCTTCATCCCAAACCATTTTATAAACGACCTAGCATATCTTTGGCACATCTTTAGCTTAATTTTCAGTTCATACACTAGAGAGAACAAGTTTGGAAGCTAGGGGTCTTGCACACACACTTGGATCTTGAAGATTTGAAGCTTTTGGTTGAGAATTTCTTACTCCTTTGTGCCCATTTCTGCATTTCCTTGCTTTGTATTAAATATTTAAGTGTGTAGTATTTATTTCCAACACTTGAATCTTGTTTATAGAAATATTTCATATTTAAAGTGTGGATTAAATACCTTGTTGTGCTTATGTATTGAACGATTTTTATTTATTATGAAGTGAGTTAATGTTACTTTAATTATTCTTGTTCTTTAATGTTTCCAAAGGGATTAGCTAACCCCAGGACTCGCCCATTTACTTCGAATTATTTTTGGGAAAGATAATTTGGGACGGGGAAAGATTGATTAACAAGAACTTGAGGCTTTAACCCTCATTTTATAGATTCTACCTAGGAATAGGATTGAACTACTTGTAGCCGTATCCGGATGTGCTTAATCTCTTGATTGTTTTAGGAATAATTCAATTAAGAAGTCTTGTTAGTCTTCAGAAAAAGCTAATATAGAATTGTTATTCATGGCTAATTAACATAAACTCGCTCATATTTGTAAAATCGTGAAATACATTGGATCGTTACTTGAGTGTATTTCCCGATGCATCCACACTTGTAGTCATTGATCATTTTACTTGCTTTCTAGGTTAGTTTATATTTTTGCATTTAGGTATAAACATTTTCACAATCAAATTCTAAGTGTTTTGCATTGTACAATAAGTGATAATTCTCTTACATTCCTAATCGCCTACATATTGTTCTCTGTGGGATTCGACCCCGACTCATAGTTGGGTAATTTATAGTGCATGTGACCGTGTCCATTTACTTTTTAGTAGTGGATTTGGACGTCATCAATAGTGTGTACGCAAACTTTACCACCTCGTGTAGATAGAGAGGTTATTTCCAGTAGAACCTCGGCTCAAGAAAGCATGAGCACAATATTAATGAAAAGAAAAACAAGAAGGGACAACACCGAGAAGCCATGTAAAAGCAGCATAAATAACAACAAGATAGTAAGATGACCGGAATGCAAGAAACAACAGGTAGTCATAGAAACCTAATACCAACAGAAAGCGAGAGTACGTACTAAAACTACCGGTATGAACAATCTAGACTTCCTAACCTACTACCCTAATTCTCGATCTTCACACCTTCCTATCAAGAGTCATGTCTTCGGTCAGCTGTAATTGTACCATGTCTTGCCTAATCACCTCTCCCCAATTCTTCTTTGGCCTACCTCTACCTCTCCTTAGGCATGAATGTACATCAAGAAAAACATTATGCAACAGGATTATTCACTCATTGAAACTAAATAAAATTTAAAATACCTGTCAGTAGATGAGTATAATATAATAGATCATTGGCCTCAAGACCTTCTACTAACTCCCACAGTTGTTCTCCATTTAAAACCTGGCCCTTAAAGGTTGGATATCCTGCAGAGTTCTCAAGCTGATTAACCACAACATGGTCCAGTTAACATAATTTTACAGGTTAACAGATGACCTCGCACCGTATTTCAGGCCTCAGATTCTTTGAATGAAGTGATATAAGCAGCTTGCCTGTGTGATTTGAGAACTGAACAGAATTGATTGGGTCCACATCATAGCCCAACAGTTGGAGAGGGAATACTGCTGACTTGTTGCCCACATATCCCTAAATAAAAAGCAAATTTTGAAAAATAACCACTGCATCAATTATTGTTATACACAATAAATTGTGAAGAACACCAAAAGAGTATCAATAATCCCACACCATAGTCAATAGTTAACAGATGATGGTTTCTATTCTTCTGTGCACACAATTTTCAGTTTTATCAAATCAATCACTATGCCGGTGGTTAACAATCTTGAAAGATATGCAACTAAATGTCTGAAAAGTCAGACTCCTAGGTTGACCAAATGACTCCTAAAGAGATAAAGCGTCAAACAAGCTGACATCTGAACTAGAGGAAAATCAAATACGTTCTGCGAATTGCTTACCCAGTTCTTGAGCAATAAGTAGCATTTAAAAGAAACACCAACATGTTACTCATCACTAAAAAATGAAATGGAAAGAGCTTCCATATCTTTCCATTTCAAATGATCTTTTTAGATGGCCACACTTTACTGTGGTAGAGATATGGAGCATTGGATGTACCGTTTCAGAGTTTAAGTGAAGTTGTGCTACACTACCAGTTGTATTCAGATTCTGGCAGTTCACAGAAAGTGAATACCTAGTGAAAATGAAAAGAAGAAAAAAAAAACTACCAGCTTAGGTGCATTTCAACTAAAGGAGTCTCAATTAAACACCTAATGAAAAGTGAATACCTAGTGAAAATGAAAAGAAGAAAGAAAAAAAACTACCAGCTTAGGTGCATTACAACAAAAGGAGTCTCAATTAAACACCTAATGAACGAAAATCCAATCCAGAGAAACCTTTAGGTGGAATCTTACGAAAAAAGAGATTATTACGATAACCTGTCAAAGCTAATAGTGGATAACAGCCCAAAATTGGAGCAATGTAACTTTAAATAATTTCAAAAGTCAGGGACTGAACAAAATTAAGTGATCATGTAAACTAGAGGTTATCAGGATGCACAAATATTGGCTTCACAACAGGTAGCATGTTATGCAATGCAAAATGACACTCATGCAGGACAAGTTTCATTGGACAGCAGTGTTATCAAAGGCGAAAAGGGCAAAAAAACTCTAAGGTCTATTGGGGCTTTAAGTGCAAAGCGCAAATAAAGCGTGGGCTATTAATGAAGAAAGGTGCAAATGGAGAAAAACGACAAATATGTATGTGTAGTCCAAGACTAATATCTATAAGCATGAATATCGAATATATGGACAAAGAAATTGAAGAAAATTAATGATAAAGTAAAATATCAATTGTTTAGTGTCGCCTCTCCATGATTCCGCTCATTGGCAAGGAAATGTATGCCTAGAGCCTTGATGACAACACTAAAGCACCCGCTAAGGGAGGCGAAGCGCTCAACATGTTTTGACCCTCGCTTCAGGGCTTAAGCACGCTTTAAGCGTGCCTTTGACAACACTGTTGGACAGAGCCGTTTCAGGGAACTAATGATCCAGTTATTGAAAAAGCAAGAATTATACAAACAAGGTGGAAGCTTGTAGCAATATTGTAGACTACTTCACCTAAATAAAGAGCTGATATCTGGCATTGATCTACATAGCATTTATCTTGTTGTTGGAATTGAAGTTGTGTTGAGAAATGCTCTAATTTCCAGCTAGTCAACTCACGCCAACTAATTTTGGGATTGAAGGGCACTTATTGATGACCAAGTCATGAAAAAAAGGAGTACCTGAACAGTATGAGACTGAATGCTGAGGACACGACCGGTGTCCGATGGCAGTGCTAACGCGAGGATCGGTGGTGACGCCATCTGCAATTGCCTTGAGCACCGAGGCCTGCAATTAAATACTTCAATTACTCTCCCCAGAAATCACGCACACAGGCACACTAGTAGATAAAGATACCCAGTTTCTCGAGGAAGAGAACCCCACCTGAAACTCAAGAAGTTTCTGATTGTGTTGAATCCAATGCGAGGAATGAGTGGATAAACAAACATATATAAAGGACTAAACGTTGAAATTCAATATTGTCTGCGTTAATTAATATTACAGTCTACAGCACCTTGCAAAAATAACTAATTAAAAGTTTTGGATTAAATTATTGAGACTTGGAGATTTGAGGTTAGGTCAATCTTCGTGGCGTTTGACTGCCTCGGTTAGGTGAATGTGAACCTGATTTGGTGCTACCAGTATTTATGTCAGTGATGACTAACGAATCAAAAATTTGAACCGAGATATTTTAGGGTTCCACCACCACTTTGGCTGATATTCCTCAGTTTGGGCTGCGTCATATATAGAAAGGCGGAAGTGAGAGGTGGCGTCCCGTCTACCAATTAAATGCTGCCACGGTTGGGGGAAAATGCAGCATTTAACTGCTACTTAATGTTTTGCTCGACCTTTTTGGGTAATTATCTAGAAGCTCTTCTTCTTCTTTTTATTTACTTTTTGGAATACCTTTTGAATAATTTTTGCAATAAGGTACAAAAGTCAATTGATTCAAAATTTTAGCAGAATTTAGAATCAACAAACAACCCATTTAAATTGTGATCGATAAACACAGAGGTTTGTATTATCCAGTGAAGTCTACACGAAGGTGTCTAAAATCATATCTTATTAATGATATATGTACGACTAAGCACTCTTTGGTTTTAATATAAACTCATGCATATTCTCTCCAATTTTATATGATGAGAATAAGTATAAAATGCATGTCGCAAATATTAATAAGATAATAGTATGTAAGTAAAAGAATACTCTTGGAATTGTTTGGTAGGATGTATTCGAGAAAATAATGTATGTATGAATTTTGGTATTATTAATTTTTGTTTGATATACCTTTTCAATCTATGTATAACAAATATAAGTATTAATTACACATCATATATGATATTATCCTATGTATAATTAATACATAGCAAATCATGGTATAAGCAATACCAATACTATTAATTCATGCATAAGCATGGTTAAAGATAAAATTGCCTTTGAAGTAAAGCTAAAGAGTGTGGAGGATATTTTTGTAAAGAAAAAAATAAAATTAAGAAATTATACAATGCGTGTCATTTTTAATATATCATACCAAATAATCATAAAAAATAATTTCAGCATAACTAATACTAACATAATTAAATTCTGCAATATTAATATCTAAACTAACAAATTATATTCAGTACTATTCTTATACATCCCGCCAAATATCCCTTAAAAGAAAATATATGTTGTAAATAGTATGTGGATGAAGTCCATGTATGAATAGCTTGTGGATGGATTTTCACGTTATGTCCATCCCTTACACTATTTTACTATAGTGGTCTTTACTTTTTATGCCTATAAAAGGCTATGTAAATGGCAAAGACACACCAAAAGGAAGTGAAATACTCCTTCTTTTATCTTTGTTTCTTATTTACATTTTACTAAATTGCTTTTATTTTATAACACGTTATCAGTACGAAACTCTCATTTTATCCTTAACCCCCGCTAAGTTGGGCCATATTTTATTAAGGTATGTATCATTATATTTATTTTGGTTATGGCGGTACATATCTTATGCTTGATGTTTGCAGACTACTTATCTCTTGGGCATCTTAAATAGTTCAAGTACATTACAGTGATAAAATAACTATTTCCTTCAGTGCTCAACTCTTAGATGACCTCAAATTTATCAAACTAGCTACCCACCAATGGCATACTTATAATATTCATGGACTTCCTGGATCAAAACGTATCTTTAAGGCATTTTGAAGAACTGTGACAAGTAATAAATTTACATTAGTTTAATTATTGTATATTTATTGGATTGGAACATATAAATAATGTTAGCCACATTCAATTCTATTAACACACACGCGCTCGCGCGCGCACACACACACATATATATATATATATAAAGCTTAATGAAACAGTATGTTATTTTCACTTTATGGCCGGAATAAAATGAAATAATAGGTTGTTTGCATGATAGCTATATTTCTGTTTCTTTTTCCCTTGATCGTTTTGTTATTAATTGTTTAGTAATATAATTATTTGTCTAACTTATTTATCTTCTATGATAGTTTTCACTATGACAAATTTATCAAACTTGAACTTGTGGCACTTGACATCACCGGGAAGAACTATTTATCATGGGTCCTTAATGCTGAAATTCACCATGACGCTAAAGGTCTTGGAAATACTATTATACAAAAAAATGAAGCATCAAATCAGGATAAAGCGAAGGCCATGATTTTCATTTGTCATCATCTACATGAAGAGTTAAAAACTGAATATTTGACTGTAAAAAATCCACTTGAATTACGAATTAATTTGAAGGATCGATATGACCACGTAACACTTACGGTATTACCGAAAGCTCGGTATGAGTGGATACATTTGAGGTTGCAAGACTTTAAAACCGTAAGTGAGTATATTTCTGTTATCTTTAAAGTAAGTTCTCTATTAAAATTATGTGTAGACACTATCACATATGAGGACTTATTGGGAAAAAATATTTTCTACTTTTCACGCTTCAAATGTGGTGCTACAACAGCAATTCCGTGAAAAAGGTTTTAAGAAATATTCTGAGTTAATCGCATGCTTATTTGTGGCAAAACAGAATAATACTATATTAATAAAAAATTACGAAGTCCATCCCACTGGGTCAGCAAAGGTAAAATTAGTATATGTCGTCGATGTGGTATGAAAGGTCATTGGGCACGAATTTATCGTACGCCAGATCATTTTGTCATATCAAGCCTCCCGTAGAAAGAAAGAAAATAATGGGGAGGCACACTTGACATTTCAAAATAATGATGATGAAGCAGGTCCCTCAAACAAATATGATTTTGAGGCACATCTTGCGTATAAAGATGATGATTTTGGAGGCTTAGCAAATATTACTCATTTAGAAGTTGGAGATTTCTTTGAGGATATTGACTGAAGAACTAATAACCTTAATGGGGAATAAAGATATAATATAAGTAGTCATTTTTTTTTATGTTTTCAAGCAGTTTATTTTTCTTGAGTGTATTTTCCTAATGCATCATGTGTTGCTAGTTTCTACATTCCTAATGTATTTCTTAATGTTCTTTTTCTGTTTCTCTTTCATATTTCTTATGATGTACTTTTTGATTTGTTTGTGTGAAGAATATAAAAATTTCCTAGTCTTCAGTTGGACTCAAGATTAATAAAGATGATATATGTCTTATGGATAGTGCTACAACACACACTATTTTAAGAGATAAGAGATATTTCTCTTATTTGGTAATGAAAGCAGCCAATGTTAATATAATATCCGGTAGTGCAAGATTAATTGAAGGTTCTAGAAGAGACAATTTATTAATACCAGGAGGAACAAATTTGGCTATTGATGAAGCACTATATTGTAGTAAATCTCAAAGAAACTTATTAAGTTTCAAAGAATGGCTACCATATTGAGACTACAAATTATGAAAAGATTGAATATCTTTATATTACTACAATAATGTCTGGTAAGAAATATGTGCTTGAAATGTTAACTGCGCGTTCCTCCGGCTTATACTACACGAGTATTAACAGGAATGAAACTGTCACGACCCAAATTCTAATCTAGGTCGCGATGGCACCCAATACTGATGTTAGGCAAGCCGACACAATTAATCCAGTGAGTCCCATTTATTTTTGTAAAAACCTTTCCAACAACACTTAAGTTTCAATCGCTAAGCATGTGAAAATAACAAATCTCAAGGCAAATTTAATTGCAATGATCAAAGAAGTCAAATTTAAATAATTACATTCCCAAAAGAATAGTCTACCAATGTGAGTGTCAGGCACTAGTGTCATAAGTATACAGGCATCTAGTAGAAGGAATAAAAAGAATACGTATATCCTATTGTTTGAGATGGAATAGACAGAATAACAAAAAGGAAAGACTCCAACGTGTTGTTGAACGGCATCAAGGGAAGCAGCTCACCATGGAATCTCTGATCTCAGGAAGTCAAGAACGGGCTCCAAACTGATAACCAGATGCACTTGCCTCAGAACTTGTACAATTAAGTACAGAAGCGTAACATGAGTACACAAACATTATGTACCCAGTAAGTATCTAGTCTAATCTCAAAGAAGTAGTGACGAGAGGTCGACTTGACACTTACTAGGGCCAAACAGTTTATTTAATATAAGGCTAAGCATAAATAGCAAGGATGAATAACAAATAATGACATGAAATAATAAGTCTTTCCACAATTGTATTTATGTGCCAACTTCTATCAATCAGGTTGATAATTTATATTCCAGGGCATTTAAACGGTTTGGAAATCAGAGAAAACGCCAAGCAGATAACATGCGCATAATATGTCGAGAACGTATAACCCGATCCAACAAAATAATAAATGTGCACTGCTGAAGGGTCGAACGGCGCGAACCATAGATGCATATATTAACCTGCCGAGACGAAGGGCCCGCTCCCATGAGAGTAGTCGAGAAAATCACCCCGCACGCGGAATATAATTGTGAAGCGGTCACACATAAATATAGTATATCCTTCTTCAATTCTTTAAAAAAAAATATAATTTACTTGAAACCTTCAATTTCTTAAGAATCTTGAAATAATTTCTAATCAATACAATTAGCGCATAAAATGGATAGACAGTGTTCACAAAGCATGGTGTAAACCTAAACTACCCGGACATAACAATAATAGTCACTACATACAGACTTTTGTCACCTCATACGTACGTAGTCCCCCACAAACATTCATGTGTCGTATAAGTTCACCTATGGGGAAATTTCCCTCTTACAAGGTTAGAAAGGAGACTTACCTTGTCCCAAGGCTTACTTCCAAACTCAAGAATGCGTTCAAGCCCTCAAACCGGAGCCAAACGATCAAAAACTATTCAAATAGGCTAAAAGCGAGTCAATATAGGCTCAAAAAGATCATATCTCCACTACTAGAGTGATTTCCCACCCCACATCACAAAGTTCCTAAAATCCTCCCTCCCCCTCCCCCTCCCCCAGCATGCCCTCATTCCGGAATTTTTTTAAGAAAATCATTACCCATAACTTTAGGATCAAGAATATGTGATTTTTACTAGATTCCATGACAAATTTCGTGGTAAAACTCCATTTTTATCAAAACCCTAGGTTTTCATCTAAACCCTTCATTTTCACTAATCTTTGCATGTTAATATATCCATAATACATGTATTTTACTTATGTTGTATAGGAATTACTTACCTCAAAGTGCTAGGTGAAAGCCTCCTCCCAAAAGCTCTGAAAATCGCCTAAGTGTAGAAGTGAAATAAAATAAATAGCCTAAGTCCCGTTTTTAAAAGCTATTCCCAGGCCTTTGATGTCGCATTTGCGACATCAAGTTCGCAAATGCGAAGCCTGGCCTGGGAGGGGGTTTCGCAAATGCGACAAAATAGTCGCAGATGCGGCTTCTGCCTTGGTCGCAAATGCGAACACTGCCTGGGTCGTCTCCTTCGCAAATGCGAAGCCCTCATCGAAATTGCGAGGTTCGCAAATGCAAACCTTTTCTCGCAATTGCGAGTCTTGCAACAGATACCAAGAACACCAGAAAATCTGGTGTGTTTCCAACCCTTTCCACACGTCCGAAACTCACCCGAGCCCTCAGGGCTCCACTCTGAATACTCACACAAGTCCAAAAACATAATACAACTTGCTCGAGCGATCAGAACACCGAAATAACATCAAAAACTTAGAATTACACCCTAAAACCATTTGGATCAAACGTATGAGCTTTTCTTCAATCTACTTCCAATGTGCCGAAACATACTTATACCACTTGGATTGATACTAAATTTTGCGTTCAAGTCATAAATGACATTACAGAACTATTCCCGATCTCGGAATTCCGTTTGGACCTCGATATCATCAAAACACGTTCCCAGCCTCAGTTATGGAACTTCGAGAATCATATTTCGCTATTTGGTGTCGAAACGATCCCATGTCATCCAAAACTCATTCCGAACATACGCCTAAGTCTGAAATAATCATACGAACCTGTTGGAACCTTTAAATCCCGATTCCGAGGCCGTTTACT
Source organism: Nicotiana undulata (assembly GCA_005239495.1). Classification (NCBI taxonomy): domain Eukaryota; kingdom Viridiplantae; phylum Streptophyta; class Magnoliopsida; order Solanales; family Solanaceae; genus Nicotiana; species Nicotiana undulata. Next base: position 42,194 of record ML276017.1, read on the forward strand.
AAAAATATTGACCGAAGTCAAACTTGGCTTTTAAGGCCAGCCTTAAGGAATCAAGTGTTCCAATTCACCCCCAAACTCTTCCAAATCCCGAACCACCAATCCCCGCAAGTCATAAATCAATAAAAGCAAGTATGAGAAGTCTTATTTAGGGGCACGGGGTTCTAGAAAGAAAAACGACCAGTCGGGTCATTACAGAAACACATGATGTAGTAAACAAAAAATTTACTCATCAAGATAATTTTATTATTTGGCATGACGGGTTGGGCCATCCTGGTTCTAATATGATGCGTAAAATAATTGAGAATTCACATGGACATTCAATGAAAACCATAAGATTCTTCAATTTAACGAATTCTCTTCTGCTGCATGTTCCCAAGGAAAATTAATTATTAGACCATCAACTATTAAAGTTAGGATGGAATCCCTTGCATTTATGGAACGTATACAGGGTGATATATGTTGGTCCATTCACCCTCCATGTGGAGCATTCAGATATTATATGGTTTTGATAGATTTATCTACAAGATGGTCATATGTGTGCTTACTATCAACTCGCAATATGGTATTTGCGAGATTGTTGGCTCAAATAATAAAGCTAAGATCACAATTTCCAGATTATGCAATTAAGACAATTCGTCTTGATAATGCTGGTGAGTTTACATCCCAAGCCTTTAATGATTATTGTATATCAATTGGGATATCGACTGAGCATCCAATTGCTCATGTTCATACACAAAATGGTCTTGCAGAATCATTGACCAAACGCCCCCAGTTAATTGCTAGACCAATGCTTATGAGAACAAAACTTCTCATTTCAGTATGGGGACATGCTATTTTGCATGCAGCAGCACTTGTGCGGATAAGGCCCACAAGTTATCATAAAGTCTCCCCATTGCAATTGGCTTTTGGTCAGGAGCTAAATATTTCCCATCTTAGAATCTTTGGTTGTGCGATTTATATTACAATTGCTCCACCACAACGACAAAGATGGGTCCCCAAAGAAGGTTGGGGATATATGCTGGATATGAATCTCCTTCTATTATAGAATATCTAGAGCCAATGACTGGAGATTTACTTACGGCGAGATTTTCTGATTGCCATTTTGATGAAACGGTATACGCAATATTAGGGGGAGAAAATAAGCAGCTAAAAAAGGAGATAGATTGGAATGCATTATCACTGTCTCACTTAGATCCTCGAACAAATCAATGTGAACAAGAGGTTCAAAAGATTATTCATTTGCAAAATATTGCATATCAATTGCCAGATGCATTCACTGACCTATGAAAGGTGACTAAGTCACATATTCCAACTGCTAATGCTGCAATTCGAGTTGATATCGTGGCAGAACAATCAGTTAAATCAAATGAGTCTAAGCCACGCTTGAAACGTGGTAGACCAATTGGTGCTAAAGATAAAAATCCTCGATGAAGAAAACGAGCAAATGATCAAAGTGATCATAACACGGAGGTAGTGGCTCAAGAAGAGCCCCAAGACGTAACAAAATATATGACCTTATGGGAGGTCCAGGTACCTGAAAGTAATGAGAATAAAGAGATATCAATAAGTTACGTCTCAACGGAAAAAAGATGGAACCGAAATAATATTGTTATCGATAACATTTTTGTTTATAAGGTTGGTGTTGAAATAATGCAACAAGATGGGGATCTTCAACCAAAATTTGTCGATGAATGTAGACAAAGAAATGATTGGCCAAAATAGAAAGATGCTATCCAGGTAGAGTTAACTTCAATTGGAAAACATGAAGTCTTTGGACCCATAGTTCGAACACCTGAAGGTAAAAAGCCAGTAGGGTACAAATGGATTTTTGTGCGAAAACGAAATGATAAAAATGAAGTCGTTCGATATAAAACATGACTTGTGACGCAAGAATTTTCGCAAAGACCTGGCATTGATTATATGGAGACATATTCTCCTGTGGTGGATGTTATCACGTTCAAGTATCTCATAAATCTAGGTGTGCATGAAAAACTTGATATACGTCTAATGGATGTTGTCACAGGCTATTGTATGGCTCATTAGACAATGAAATCTTTATGAAAATTCCTTAAGGATTTTAAGTGCTTGATTTTCGAGAAACTTGTTCAAAAAAGCTTCAGAAATCCTTATACGGATTGAAACAATCAGGGCGCATGTGGTATAATCGCCTGAGTGAGTACCTGTTGAAACAAGGGTACAAGAATGCTCCAATTTGTCCTTGTGTCTTTATAAAAAGGTCCAGATCTGAATTTATTGTAATCATTGTGTATGTTAATGATTTGAATATCATTGAAACTCCTAGGAAGCTTCCAAAAGCAGTAGATTGTTTGAAGAAAGAATTTGAAATAAAAGATCTTGGAAAGATGAGATTTTGTCTTGGTCTACAAATTGAGTATATGAAAGATAAAAAAATTATCCATCAATCAACATACACTGAAAAGATCGTAAAGCGATTCTATATGGATAAAGCACCTCCATTGAGTAGCCAAATGGTTGTAAGATAACTTGATATAAATAAAGATTCATTCTGACCTCATGAAAGTGATGAAGAACTTCTTGGTGCCGAAATACCATATCTTAGTGCAATCGGGGCGTCAATGTATCTTGCCAACAATTCTCGACCAGATATAGCTTTCTCAGTAAGCTTGTTAGCAAGATATAGTTATTCACCAACACAAAGACATTGGAATGGTATTAAGCATATATCTAGATACTTGCGAGTGACCATTGATATGGTTTTATTCTATTCAAATGAATCCAAGTAAGTATTAGTTGGTAATGCAGGTGCATAATATTTATCTGATCCACATAAATCTCGATCTCAGACATGCTACTTATTTACATGTGGTGGTACAACCATATCATGGCGTTCAACAAAACAGACTATGGTTGCTACTTCTTCAAATCATGCAGAGATAATAGCCATTCATGAAGCAAGTCGAGAATGCGTTTGGTTAAGATCGATAATTCAACATATTAAGGAAACATGTGGTCTTTCTTTGAAAGGAAATACTCCAACAACATTGTAGGAATACAATGCTTCATGTATAGCTTAACTTAAAGGAGGATATATTAAAGGAGATAGAACAAAACATATTTCACCAAAATTCTTCTTCACTCATGATCTTCAAAAGAATGGTGAAATAGATGTTCAATAAGTTTGTTCAAGCGATAATTTGGCGGATCTGTTTACTAAGGCATTGCCAACCTCAACATTTGAGAAGTTAATATACAAGATTGGAATACGGAGTCTCCGAGACCTTAATTGATATGTTAATCAGGGGGAGTAAAAATACGCGTTGTACTCTTTTTTCTTTAACTAAGGTTTTGTCCCATTTGAATTTCCTGGTAAGGTTTTTAATGAGGCAGTAAGTAATGCGTATTACAAATAACTATGTATTTCCCACATTTTTTTCTATTAAGCTCTTAATGATATCTTTTTTTACATGGCCATCCAAGGGGGAGTGTTGTAAATAGTATGTGGATGAAGTCCATGTATGAATAGTTTGTGAATGGATTTCCACTTTATGTACATACCTTACACTATTTTACTATAGTGGTCTTTACTTTTTATGCCTATAAAAGGCTGTATAAATGACATTGTAAAGACACACCAAAAAGAAGTGAAATACTCCTTCTTCTATCTTTGTTTCTTTTTCACATTTTACTAAATTGCTTTTATTTTATAACAAGTTATATTTGGAGATGAGTACGAAAAGAGAAGTCTTTTCGATCTTCATAGTGACATCCTTCCAGCGAGTCATAGCAAGATAGTAATGAAATAGTGCAACAAATAGTGATAAGATAGTAAACTTGAAGACCTATAAAAGGTTCATCCGTTGTAAGTAGAAGACATACTTTTGAATCCTATCATTAAAAACTAAGTCTAACTTCTTTCTTCGAAAGACAAACTAATGGCTTTAATACATATTCTATACATATCTAAAACATTGAAAAGAAATATCTTAAAATAGATCATTTTTGTATTATTATTTTACTGTATGATAATTCATGTATTATAATCCTTGCTTGACTAGTCGATAACAATTATGATAAGATAAGTTATGTAGAGATTATAATACATATTCCCTGCGGTCCACAATAAGTAATCAATTTGCCCTGGGCACACCCATTAAGAAAATACTAAATTCTAGACGAAAATAGTTAGTGTGACTAAACTATCCTTAATTAAGTGTTGCAACATAATTTAATGTGAGGAGTAAAAGACTTTTTAGGGATACGTACATAAAAGTATAATTTTGAAAAAATAAATTGAATTTTTTCTTGATTATATAAATGGACGCTTATTTTGAACCAAAATAAAAAGACAAATTTAGCCAAATGGTTACATGCCTACTACATCAAAAACAAGCAATTTAGCCAAATGCCTCTTCCTCAACAGGCAGGATGAATGTTGAGGAAAATATTTGAAGCAAGAGACACAATGGCACTGATTCAAGATACCAAGCCATGCAGTTTAATCAAGTAGATTTACCTTAAGCTTATTGGTGATAATGAGAGAATAATTTGGAAGACTTTGAGATTTGGGAATGATGCTAGACCAAAAGCTCAGTTCACAATAGGGGATAACTGTAGACCCTATTTGCAATCTATGCAACGATCACAATGAAACAAGATACCACTTATTCATGGAGTGTCTTTTCTTTAACAAAGTATAGGAAGGAGTGTTGAAATGGATGCATGTTCCTCTCTTAAGGACATCACGACCGGAGCTACTTGAGAAATGGATCATTAATGTCACGACCCCAAATCCTAACAGGTCGTGATGGCGCCTATCGTGGAATTAGGCTAGCC
>ML276019.1:7274-23280 GCA_005239495.1 Nicotiana undulata
GTTGGATGGTGTTTGCTTTAGTGTATTGACAACACTTGACAGCTTATTTCTCTTACCTTCCCCGTCCAACAAGATTTTAGAGGAAGAGATAATTGGGAAAAAGTGAAGCCAACCCCCTAAAACTCAGTGTTCTCAATCTACAAGAGTAGCTAGTTCTAGGATGGGGAATAATATCTCTCCTTATTAAAAGAAGGCCAAGGATTTCTCTCCTTATTAAAGAAAGGCCAAGTCAACTTCATATATGTTGTATTCCCCATATAACCTGTTAACTTTACCGATTATGTTCTTATTCCATGACTCTATTGCCGGGGTTATTGAGCTATCCCTTCAACTACTGACTAGAGGATAGTTGGATAGGCTAGAAAGTGGAGCCTTTATTATACCAATTTACCATTTTGTTTACTTATACCAATTACTTGGTATTGTTTTTTTTAGTAACTAGTACCTTCCTTTATTGCTCACATTCATCTCTGTAGTAATCTTTTTGCCTATACATATCTTTATGGAAGCTAATCCTTTAAATGATGGAAGTTTGATTTACGGTGCTCTTCGTTTTATGTGCATTCTCCTCCTTTAGAAGGATATGCTTCCGGGAGCTATGAAAAGGCAAGACTACGTTTTGCTCATGCAGAAACTCTACTTCCTTTTTCATGCTTGCTTGGGCTCTTTCTTGAAGAATCTGGTGAGCGTTTATCAATAGGATTGTTTTAAGCTTCTACTGCCTCCGGTTTCTTAATCAATTTTGTGCGCTGAATGTTGCAGAATTTGAACTAATACAAAAAGAGGAGACGTTGCAATTCCCTCCTAAGCCTCCTACAAAGAGAAACTGGCGGGGAAGTATAGTGACACCTTTTGCTGGAAATAACATGCTAGTCCTTTACAGCTGCATGTCAAATAACTCAAGCAAGTACTTTGTGAAAGTGCTGCACAATGAACGTCCCATTCCTATTCCAGTAAGTTTTCTGAATCACATTCTTGTGAACATGAACATCTGGTCTTTGTTTTGGGATCTAGATCAGGCGGCCTTCAAGTTTTTTCTTTACTTTTCATTTTCAACTCCTGAAAAAAGTTTCACTGGTTATGATGTCCAGTCCAACTTGTGCCACAAATGACTTGAATTTATTCCTTTGGAGGTTTCAAAGGCTACATTCTCAAATTTTCATGATATTGTTTGTTCCCCTTTTCTGTTCTAAGCTTTTGATGCTTCCATTTCTCTTTGCTCATAGGGTTGCAATGGCTCAGATTCCTGCCCATTTGAAGTATTTAAGGTACAACTTCTACATTTCACTAGAGGATTCAATTTACTGTGACATTGGCTCTCTTACTCGTTATAATGCGTTCCTCCAGGAAAAAATTGTTGCTCCTCACTTGAAACATGACTACAACGCGCTTTGCAACGTAAACTTGGAACAAAAAGAGAAGAATTCTCCCCGCAGCAAGTTATCACAAATGTTTAGTTGGTTTGTCTCCCTGAGAAATGCTGTTACACCCGCTCAGAACGTGGAGCTATAACAACTATTACGCCTCAATTTCAGGCATTGGGAACTTTGTTCTGTGTGTTTTATAAGCTGATTCAAGCAGTGGCCATCATGTGTCTTGGTGTGGTACAATTTCCAAGGTAACTGTCTTGTATAATAAAGTTTTTTGCTGACTGGTCTAACCATAGAGTAGCCTATATGGAATGTATTCAATTACATAGTTTATAGTTGTAGTTTTCACATCCAAAAATGTAATGCTCCATTCATCTAGGTCCTTTGATTTCCCTCACTTTCCGAAGATTGAATTACTTTGTGGATGTATAGAACAAAAACAGTTTGTCTCCAACTGCTTTAACAAGTAAAAAGACATTGGGGCTAGCTAGGTCGTTAAGCTATTTTTTCAAGCTTTTGTTAGTGAAGTTTGGATCTATGCTATGTAATATTAGCCCATTTAATTTGCACTTTGAGCTTATGAGCCACTAGGAATCATCAATCCCATGTAATATTAGCCCATTTAATTTGACTTTATTTTTCTTTTTAATTATTGAACCTCTTCAATTTTCTTCCAAATTAGATTTTGAAATTAATAATAGCATGGAATCTTATAGCATGCTATATACATGTAATATCTTTTTATCTGCACTTGTCATCATTAAAAGAGAATCTCACCATTTTAAACATCTTCCAATTAATATTGTGCATATGCCATTAGCTTTCTTTCTCTAGGCTATCGGCGCACGTTATGCTAACATACCCCGTCTGAGAAGCAGCCATAGCGAGAAAGCGAGAACGACCTAAACAAGAGCCACTTGTGACGGTCGGAGAAGCCATAAGTGCAACGGTAATCACAAATACACTAGCTAAAGGAACTACTCAACAAGTAACCACCCCAATCGAAAGCCAATTTCAACCTAGTTCTCAGAAATTAGGTTCTCCAAGCAAAATTACGGGATCGGCGAAAAGGCTAAATCTCAGTGCAATTCAGATGAATGTGGCTTCGTCATCATGTGAAGGCACACCAGTAAGTGCAGAAATGGGAATTATGATGGACAAAGGAGAAATAGCAGGAGCTGAGCTCCTAACCAATGGAACAGTAACGGTACAGGTGACTGTTGAGCCAAAGACACATGCAAAAGCACCGGTGCTAGGAAACACATAGGCTAACTTGTTTGCTGGTAACAGGTCTTTCAGAAAATGGTATGGTATTATCTTATATCCCACCAAAAATTGTAGATGGAAATATTATGGTGAAGCTAGATAATGATGAAATTGATTCTCAAAATAAAAGCTGGCAGTGTTCCCTAATTATCTACGTAATTGGGGATACACCAAGATATAAATTTATGGAGAGGTACATAGCTCAAAACTGGAGTCGAGTGGTAGTTCCAGACCTGTTCTTACATGAAGAAGGTTATTACATAGCTAAGTTTCATACACTTGGTGACCTGAAGGATATTCTCCATAGAGCCCCATACACAATCAATGGTAGACCAATGATTCTAGAACAATGGACTCCGATCTTAAGCAAGAATTTCTGACTGAGATACCACTGTGGATTACTCTTCCTAAGCTACCAATGAGCTGCTGGGAAAACAAGACTTTGAGTTTATTGGCAAGTGCCATTGGAAAGCCATTGTTTGCAGATGAATGCACAACAAAGCAGACGCGTATCTCTTATGCTAGAATTCCGGTGGAAGCTAATGCACTAAAAAGCTTCCAACTGAATTGACATTGCAACACGGAAAATGTTTAAACAACAAGTGGAGTATGGATGGAAGCCACACTACTGCACAGATTGTGTGAAGATTGGGTACGACTAGACCTGGCTAGATGGTTAAAAATAATAGTTATCCACCCAACCCACCCACTAAAAATGGGTTGGATAACTGACTTTTTTAAACCGGGTCGAATATGGATAATTACCCATATTATCCATTAGAAAAATAAGTAACCAAATGGGTAACCAATGGGTAAAATATGGATAATGCAATTCTTGGATAATTATTTCAGTAATGTTCTTCTGTTGCAAGGGAAATCAAATTCATATTAGAGCTTGAGGCTAATGTGAAGTCATGAATGGATAATATGGTTACTCATTTTATCCGTGGGTTAGTCCGTTTATTACCCGTGTTAAATATGGGTCGGGTCGGATAATTTATCTATTTTTTATTACCCGTTTTGACCCGAATCATATCCGACCCGACCCACCCGTTTGCCACTCCTAGGTACGACTGTGAATTGAACAAAAGAACAAATAAAGAAGAGCAACCTAAAGAAAGAAGAAAGTAGGGTAAAGTTACCACAAGATGGAAAATTAAAAGACAGGGACAACAACATCCAGTAGAACAAAATGATGGAACAATCAAACCACTGGTAAAAGAAACTACAACTTACTAACAGTTGCTGAAATCAATGGGAGTCCTGCCGTAACAAAGGATAAAGGGAAAGCAATTGATAATCAAAGAAAAAACAGATGGAAGAATGGACTGTGCTAACAAGCAATAGAAGGTCAGTGGCAAGAACAACACCAATACCAACTAAGAATGGATTCCAAATCTTACAAAGAGAATAGGAGAGAATTGAGAACCGTACGCCACCTAATAAGGGGGGGGGGGGGGGGGGGGGATTGGAACTGTCATACAACAATGACTTGGCTAATTTGGAATATTAGGGGATTGAATAAGAGGTATAAACAAAGATAAATACTGTAGTACATAAAGGATCAACATATCAATTATGAACATGTTGTGAATGGAACATCCCCAGAACCCGGTGACACAAGTCCATGAGCAATTTCTAAGAATTTATACAATTATACAACGCTTGTCCGAAAACCAAATTGGACAAAGGCAATAAATATAAAATGTAAGTACACAGAAGGGAGACTCTGGCAGCTGCGGAACGCCTCTGGATGAATGCAGCCCATATAAGTCCCCAAATCGATCACTGTACTATAAAGGTACCTGTGTAACAAAATGCACAGAGAGTGTAGTATGAGTACATATACATATATGTACCCAGTGAGTATCCCGTCTAAACTCGAAGGAGTAGTGACGAGAGGTCGACTAGATACTCACTAAAGTCCAGCAATATAATATAAAAAGAGATATGGCTAAAGCAGTAGGCATATGAAGCAGAAATCAACAAGTACATAAGCAAATAATGTAATCCAGATAATAACTGAAAAATGAACAGCAAAGTACCAAAATGTCCTCTTAACCAATACCTGACAATCCAGTTATAAGTGACTCAGAACTCAAGTGATCATACACATACCAGGACAAGACAACCGGCCGGGGTCGTACGGAAATATATAAACACTGAATAGTCGTAAAGCTCCCCTCGATCATATCTGCAACTCGAGTGATGACTCGATTATACTGATTTATCATAAATCTCCCCATGATCGCATATCATACTTGCGACTCGTGTGCCGACTCAATTATATACCATTACTATAAAGCTTCCCACGATCGCGAATCATACCTGCGACTCGTGTGCTGACTCAATTATATACCATTACTATAAAGCTTCCCACGATCGCGAATCATACCTGCGACTCGTGTGCTGACTCAATTATATACCATTACTATAAAGCTTCCCACGATCGCGAATCATACCTGCGACTCGTGTGCTGACTCAATTATATACCATTACTATAAAGCTTCCCACGATCGCGAATCATACCTGCGACTCGTGTGCTGACTCAATTATATACCATTACTATAAAGCTTCCCACGATCGCGAATCATACCTGCGACTCGTGTGCTGACTCAATTATATACCATTACTATAAAGCTTCCCACGATCGCGAATCATACCTGCGACTCGTGTGCTGACTCAATTATATACCATTACTATAAAGCTTCCCACGATCGCGAATCATACCTGCGACTCGTGTGCTGACTCAATTATATACCATTACTATAAAGCTTCCCACGATCGCGAATCATACCTGCGACTCATGTGCTGAATCAATTATATACCATTACTATAAAGCTTCCCATGATCACAAATCATACCTGCGACTCGTGTGCTGACTCGATAACAAGTGCGTATATATGAGTACATATGTGTACCAACTCAACAGTGAACTCAACAGGACTATGCCAATACCACGGATAGTCAACTGGGATTTAAATCATAATGTTTTACTTTTCCATATCACCGCAACAGTAATGACAACTCATAACACATACAAAGGTACAAATAGGGCACATAGATGCATGCTTGTGAGTCCTAAAGCTACCCGACATAGCAATATAGTCGCCACGTACGGACTCTCGTCACTTGGTACGTACGTGGCCCCCACAACATGTATACATAGCAATAAGGAACCTATGGGGACATTTCCCCCTTACAAAGTTGGAAAGGAGACTCACCTCGCTCCGAAGTTCCATAACCGACTTCTAAGCCCTTCCGACAACTCCAATGGATGCACAACGCCCCAAACTAACCAAACAACGACAAACTAATGAAAATATACTCTAATATTTGCTAAAAATTCAGATTATATACTTTTCCAACTCCGCTCAGTGAATTGACCAAAATGCCCTCGAGCCCACGTGCCCGGATTCCGAAATTTCTTGAAGATAAACTCTACCCATAGCTTTACTAGCTCAAATATATAATTTACTTAAATATTCATGCTCAATTCGTGGTTAAAGTCCAATTTACCAAATTTTCTAGGTTTTCTCCCACAAATCCCAATTTCCTACTAATTTCCATGTTCAAATCTATGTACAACCTTGTATTTAACTCAAAAATGGAAGGAATTTACTTACCTAGTGATGCTTGGTGAAAATCCTCTCTTGAAGCTCCTCCAAAATCGCCCAAACCAAAGAAGAAGTGAAGAAATGACCAACAAATCTCGGATTTAAAACATTCTGCCCAGGCCATTTTCGCACCTGCGGTCCAATACCCACACCTGCGAAAATTCCATCACAGATGCGGCTCTAACTCATCCTAGCAAAATCTCGCACCTGCGACCCTTCGTCCGCATTTGCGCCTTCGCAGGTGCGGAAATAACCTCGCACCTGCGGTCCTCAGCCCAGCCAGCCATACCTCGCACCTGCGGCCAAAGCCTCGCAGGTACGGTCACACCAGACATCAGCAGCCTTCAGCTCTTTTCCAACTTCAACTTTGATCCGTTAACCACCCGGGATCCACCCAAGGCCCCCAGGATCCCGTCCAATTACACCAACCTGTCCCAAAACATAACGCGGACTTGTTCGAAGCCTCAAATCACATCAAACAACATCTAAACGACGAATCGCTCTCTAATCCAAATCTTTAAGACTTAAGAAATTTCAACTTCCACATCCGATGCCGAAATCTGTCAAATCACGTCCGATTGACCCTAAATTTTGCACACAAGTCATATTCGACATTACGGACCTGCTCCAACTTCCGGAATAACATTCCGACCCCGATATCAAATTTTCCACTTCCGGTCGGATTCTTCAAAAACCTTCAATTCTCTATCTTTAGCCAAATGACTTCAAAATGACCTCCGGACATCCGAATTCACTTCCGATCGCGCTCCCAACTCTAGAATCACCATACGGAGCTATTCCCATACTCGGAATCCCAAACAGACATCAATATCATTGAAATGCGCTTCAAGCCAAACTTAGGAAATTTCTTCGAAAATGCTGACTTCCACAATATACACCGAAACGCTCTTGGGTTATCCAAATCCCGATCCGGACATACGCCCAAGTACGAAATCACCATACAAACCTGCTGGAACCTTCGGATCCTGATTCCGAGGTTGTTTACTCAAAATTCCAGTTTTACTCAATTTCTTCAACTTAAGGCTTTTGAAATGAGAATTTTCCTTCCAATTTAACTCCGAACCTCCTGAATTTCGACTCTGACCATACACACAAGTCACGATACCCGAAATGAAGCTGTTCATGACTCCCAACTGCTGAACGACGCGCTGGATCTCAAAACGACCGGTCGGGTCGTTACAATTTCATTCACTGTCAAGTAACATGGATACAAAATAGGCTACAATGCTATTTCACTGTGGTTTATGGACAAAATACTGCTGATCAAAGGAAGGATCTATGGCAACACATCAAAAGTAGCAAAGGAAACTAAAAGACCTTGGATATTAGGGGGAGATTTCAATGCTCTACTCATTTCCCAAGTTAGAATGTCTAAGGTGCCTGTGACTAATGCTGACATAAGGGAACTTGCTGAATTGTGCCATGATATTTGCATTGCAGAGCTTCTATAGAGAGGGGATTACTTTACCTGGACTAACAAATAACAGGGTGAAGACAGAGTGTGGAGACGCATAGATAGGGTGTTTGGAAATGATGTATGGATGATAAACTATGGACATCTAATCACAGAATACGGGGAACCTCATATCTCAGATCACAATCCCATGTGTATCAATATAAGGCAACCTAGGACTCAAACCAAATGCCCTTTAAAATCTTTTTAATGCGTGGACAAATCATCCAGCTTTTAAGATGATAATTACTGAAAGTTGGAGAAGGAACAAGGCAGCAGGGAAATGAAAAACATTTGGCTCAAGCTTAAAGAGATGAAAAGTCAGTTTAGACATTTAAATGCAACTGAATTTACAGGAGTAACTGAAAAGATAGAACAAGCTATACAAGTTGTCTCTTACATACAAAGCCAGATGCAAACAAACTACTCTCATCTTCTACAAGATCAAGAGAAGGAATGGTTGCAAAAGCTGGAAACATGGTCACTGGTGGAAGAAGGAATGCTACAGCAAAAGGCTTGAGCTAATTGGATCAAATTGGGCGATTCCAACAACAAATGCCTTTCTGCAGTCGTAAAGGAGAGGCAGCAAAAAAAAGCAGATCACTGAATTACAAGCATTATCAGGTAGTTCTATAACAGATCCAACAACTATAATAGAGTCAACAACTATCAAGGAGGGGATAGTTTCTTTCTACAAAAGCCTGATGGGATCCAGTGCACATGTCCTACCTGTTGTTACTATGATGGTGATGAGAAATGGACCAACTTTAACACAGCAACAACAACAAGAATTGAATGCAGAAGTAACTGATCAAGATAACTACGAGGGATGAAAGGTATAGGAAGTGATAAAGCTCCGGGTATAGATGGTTACAATGCTGAATTTTTCAAGAAAGTTGGCCAGTGATCAAAGAAGAGGTATATGCAGCAGTGAAATAATTCTTTCATTCAGGGGGTAATGTTTCTAGCAATCAATTGCACAACCATTACTTTACTGCCTAAAATTCCGGTGACAATCAAGGACTTCAGACCTATTGCCTGTTGTACTGTGTTATATAAGCTCATCTCAAAAGTCATTGCTGGCATATTACAGAAGATAATGCCACACATCATCTCTGAAGCTCAAGCATGATTTATCCCTTGGAAGAAAATTGTTGATAACGTCATATTAGCTCATGAATTAGTGAAGGCTTATAACAGGAAATGTATTTCACCTAGATGCATGTTGAAGGTAGACATGATAAAAGCCTATGACTCAGTGTAATGGGTATATTTGGAGCAACTAATGGAGTACCTATGATTTCCTACAAAGTTCATCCAATGGGTGAAAACATGTGTGTCAACATTGAGCTACTCGATCATGATCAATGGTGAATTGACAAAGCCTTTTGTAGCTGCCAAAAGACTTAGTCAGGGTGACCCCATGTCACCATTTCTGTTTGCAATTGCAATGGAATACTTAAGAAGACTACTTAGAGGATTGAAGCAAGTTAAAGACTACAAATTCCATCCAAGGTGTGGCAAACTCAACATAACCCACCTCAGCTTTGCGGATGATCTGCTTATGTTTGCCATAGGTGATAGTAGCTCAGTTCAAGCTTTGCATGCCTGCTTCAAATAATTCTCAGCAGCCTCTGGATTACAATCCAACCTCACTAAGAGTGACATTTATTTTGGTGGAGTGACACAGATAGAAAAGGGGAAAATTCTACAAGATACTGGTTACTTATTAGGGGAACTACCTTTTAAATACTTGGGGATTCCTTTGGACACAAAGAAGATAACTACACTGCAATGGAAACCACTGATCGAGAAAATAGTAGCAAGAATATCATCTTGGACTGCTCAGAAGCTCTCTTATGCTGGTAGAGTGCAATTAGTACAGACAGTTATATTTGGCATTCAATCCTATTCGGCTCAATTATTTATTATGCCAGCAAAAGTGATGAAATTAATAGAGCCCTATTGTAGAAGCTACATATGGTCTGACACTAATACAATTACAAAGAGAGCATTGAGATGTGTTTGCCTAAATCAACAAGAGGCTATAACCTAATGAATCTTCAAGTGTGGAATAAGGCAGCCATCACCAAAATTCACTGGGACTTGGCTAAAAAGAAAGACAAAGCTTGGATAAGATGGATCCATACATACTATATCAAGGGACAAAGTATGCTGGAAATGAATATACCTCAATAGAAAAGTTGGATGGTGAGGAAGATTATGGAGGCAAGGAAAATAATACAACAAGTGCCAGAAGTAAAGCAAAGGCAAAGCGTTACTAAATAGATCTATCTAGGCCTACTAGGAAGCCACAACAAAGTGGTATGGAGATCTTTGATGTTTCATAATGAAGCTACATCTAAAGCAGTATTCACAATGTGGATCCAATGCCATGGAAGATTGTTATCAACAGATAGACTAACTAAATGGGGAATCCAAGTAAGTCCACGATGCAACTTATTTAATATTGCAGATGAATCACATCTGCATCTATTTGGTGAATGCAGCTTCTCCAGAGCAGTATGGACGAGATTACTGAGATGGCTACAAATGTGTGATGCTCCAGTGAACTCTTGGCCACATGTGGTTACATGGTTGATTATACAATCTAAAGGAAAGTCGTGCAAAGCTAGAATATTGAAAATGATGTATGCTGAATACATTTATGGTATCCGAAAAGAGAGGAACAACAGAAGTTTTGACGAACAATCAAGGAATGAAGAACAAATAGCTAGAGAAGTGGTATGTTATACAACATTAGAGCACAATGGATAGTAAGAGAAAAGATGCAGAAGCTTCAATTCTAAAAGCAAAGAAAAACAATTGAACAACAACATTTATGACAATTAGCCTTATGTATTGCTTATAGTATATGTGTACTGATAGAAGAATGTAAAGAATATAGCAAGTCAAGGATGACTTCGCTGGTTTGTAATGACTTCTTTGGTGATTAATGAAAAATATAATTACCAAAAAAATATCTTCCAATAAGCCACTTTGTGCCCGGGGCGGATGTAGTATAGAAGTTATTGATTTATCTGAACTGTATCCTATATATGTGTTAAAATTTCTATTAAATTGATTTATTTGAACCTTAGCTCGGATCCTATATGTGTTAATGTTTTATTAAATAAGCATAAATAATAGATTCTGAGACCAGTAAATCAAATGGGATGTACAAATAGATTTAGAATTTAAATTTTATGGTTGACATATGGAATTCTATCACATCGCATCTCACTTACTAGGTTCAAAATATATCTTTTGCACTTATTTAATGGAACTTTCAACACATATACATGGTCTAAGCCAATGTTACACGGTCAAGATGAACCCATAAAATCTTTATTATCTCCGCCCTGATGTGATAGAATTTCCGACTTGAACTTATAAAGTTTAAATTTTGCATTTACGTCTGCACGTGACTACCTACTAAACTAACTAACAATTAAAAATCGTCTTAATTTCTGTTTTATGATCCTAACACGCAAAAAAAAAAGGGAACAATCATAGTGAAGGAATGACTATTGTTCATTAGGTCATTTCTGGCTCACAAAATTTTAGACGATTAGGAGCCTGACGCTCGAATTCATGAAGATGGCGTGGACATTAGCACACTGAAAATGAAAATTGTCTTAATATCCTGTTTTATGGCCTTAAAGCAAAAAAAAATGGAAAACAATCATGAAGAATCAATGAATATTGTTCATTAGGTCTTTTCTTGGACCCATAAAATTTTAGGAGCTTGTCGCATGAATTTATGAAGATTTTACGGATATTAGCACATGAAAATTTAAATATCGTCCTAAATTCCTGTTTTATGACTCTAAAACGCCAAAAAATGAGGAATGGTCATGGCGAAGCGATGGCTATTATTTATTAGGTCCTTTTGGATGGGCCTACAAATTTTAGGCGATTCAGAGCCCGTTGAATGAATTCATGAAGATGGCGGGGCCATTAGCTCACAAAAAGATCGTTCCTGTTTTATGACCCTAAAACCCTGGAACGGTCATGGAGAAACGATGACTATTGTTATGACCATTATCCATTAGATCATTTTTGATGGGTCCAGAAAATTTTAGGCGATTCAGAGCCCGTTGCCGGAATTCATGAAGATGTCGTGGAACAATTATGGCGAAGTGATGACTATTATTTATTAGGTCGTTTCTAATACGCCCAAATTTTTTAGACCATTGAGAGCTCGTCTCCCCAACTCATGAGCATGGCGTGATTATTAGCTCACAAAAAATTGGAAATCGTCTTGAATTTCTATTTTATGGCCCTAAAACGCGAAAAAAATGAGGAATAGAGTTGGCGAAGCGATGACTATTGTTCATTTGGTCGTTTTTATGGGCCTACAAATATTATAAGTTATTCGAATCCCGTCGTCCGAATTAAAAAAACATAGCATGGACATCACTACCCAAAAAATGGAAATCATATTAAATTCTTGTTTATGGCCCTAAAACGCCAAATAACAAGGAACAGTCATGGCGAAGCGATGACTATTTTTCATTAGGTCATTTCTGATGGGTCCGCAAAATTTTAGACGATTCGGAGCTCGTCGCCTGAATTCATGATGATTGCATAGACATTAGCACACGAAAAATTAGAAATCACCCTGGGTTCCTGTTTATAGCCCTAAAATACCAAAAAATAAGGAATAGTCATGGAGAAACAATGACTATCGTTCATTATGTCATATTTATTGGAATGGTCACGGGAAAGCAACGACTATTATTCATTAGATTATTTTTGATGGGCCCACAAACTTTTAATCGAATCGGAGTCTGTCACCAAAATTCATCTAGATGGTGTGGGTATTAGCATACAAAAAATTAAAAATTGTCATGATTTCATGTTTTCCATCCCTAAAATACCAAAAAATGAGGAACGATCATGACGAAGCGACAAATAATGTTTATTAGGTCATTTCTTATAGACCCACAAATTTTTTGGCAATTTGGAGCCCATCGTCCAAATTCTTAAATATGGCGTGGATGTGCGCGAAAAATTGAAAATCATCCTCAATGTTTTTGGCATTTTGGAGCCCATCGTCCGAATTCTTAAACATTGAGGATCATGGCAAAGTGATGACTATTGCTTATTAGGTCGTTTCTCATGGGCCTATAAAATTTTAAGCGATTCAGAGCCCGTCGTCCAAATCCATGAAGATGGTGTGGACATTAGCACACGAAAACTTGGAAATCGTCCTGAGTTCCTATTTTATGGCCCTAAACGCCAAAACGATGAACCGTCATGGCAAAGTGATGATTTTTATTCACTTGGTCATTTTTATGGGCCCGCAAAATATAAGCGACTCGGATCCAGTCGCCTAAATTCGTGAAGATGTCATAGACATTAGCACAATAAAAATTAGAAATCGTTATGAATTCCTTCTTATGGCCCTAAAGCGCCAAAAAAGGAGGAATGGTCATGACTGATAAGTTAGCATTTTAGCTAAATATTTTTAATGTTTGGATAGAGCTTTATACCCGGTTTGTTGGAATTAATTGACTAATTAGGATTTAAATTATGATATTTTAGGGTAAGAAGTGATTAAAAAGCCTAGAGGAAAATAAAAATATCAAAAACATATTTGAGAATGGTGAATGGAAGATTAAAAGTGCTGAAAGAATGAAAATAAAGAAAAGTGAAAAATGTATGTAGCTACGCTCTGAGGCATTGGAAGCTGAAGATTTAGGAGTGTTTCCTGAATAATTACAAGAGATACTTGCTGGGCGTAGCTACACACCACTTTTTGCATAGAGACTCACCACTTTTTTGCATAGAGACGCTGGCATCTGAAGGGCAATTTTGCCCACTTTTGGGACATAGTATAAATAGTTATTTTAAGTCATTCTAGAGTATCATTTTGGCAAGAATACTTGATATAGTAGCTTTTGCGACTTCTTCTTTGGGAGTTTGGGTGAGTTCACCATTGTTCTAAACAATCTTTCTTTCTTCTTAGCTATTATGTTTAGTTCTTCATTTTTTTTATATTTTCTTTCTTAATATGTCTACCTAAGTTTATTAAGCTTATGTTGTTGGGTAATTAATATAATTCTAGATTAGATTAAGCTTCGTGTTATCTAATTAGTACATACTTTATGATTGATTTCTATCTAGGAATATTGTGGTTTTTGCTTGGGTTAACCAATTGCTTATAATTGAGCCTTAGTTGTCATGGAAGAGCAACTTGGGGTAGAAACCTCTTAGGTGTTGGAGACATTAAGTTGATAGAATGAAAATTGAGGTTATAACACATGCTTAATTAACTGGAATTATATTTTTAAGCATAGCCTACATGAAGGGGAAACAATCCTAGCGCATATCTCTTATTTATTACAACTATATCTTTACTTGCATTTTAAATATTCGATAAAATTCCTAGAATAGTTTACATAGCAATATTAGAAGTAACATTAGAATTAATTGAGAAACCACTTTCTTATTGAAGATTACATTAAGAATCATCAAGCTTATACACGTATGGACATTCTAACACACACTTACTCCTTGTAGGATTCTCCCCAACCTTTGTTGATTTATTATTGCTAATGATCTTGATACGCTTCATTATGAGATGCCGGATTGGACGTCACCAATGGCAAACCAATGATTATTGTTCATCATACCATTTATGATGGACCCACAAAATTTTAGGCGATTCGGAGCCCGTCGCCCGAATTCATGAATGATGTGTGGACATTAGCATACAAAAGTAGAAATCATCATGAATTCCTCTTTATGGAACTAAAATGCCAAAAAATGACGAACGATCACGTCGAAGCAATGTTTTTTTTTCATTTAGTCATTTCTGATACGAATAGATGACTATTGTTCATTAGCTTATTTTTGATTGGCCCACAAAATTTTAGGTGGCTTGGAGCCCGACGCCCGAATTAATGAAAATGGCGTGCAAATTAGCACCCGAAAAAATTTAAATTATCCTGAATTCCTGTTTTATGACCGTAAAATGGCAAAAAATGAGGAACGATCATGGCAAAATGATGACCATTGTACATTAATTCATTTCTATTGTGCTCACAAAATTTTAGGCGATTCGGAGCATGTCGTCCGAATTGATGAAGATTGCGTGGACATTAGCATACGAGAAATTGGAAATCGCCACGAATTCCTATTTTATGGTCCTAAAATGCGAAAAAACGAGGAACAGTCATGACACAAAAATGACTATAGTTCATTAGTTTTGATAGCCTCACCATATTTAGGTGATTCGGAATCCGCCGCCCGATTTCATGAAGATGGCGTGGTCATTAGCACACGAAAGATTTAAAATTGTCCTGAATTCCTATTTTATGACCCTAAAATGCCAAATAATGAGGTATGGTGGTGATGCGACGACTATTGTTCATTAGGTAGTTTTTGATGTGCCCACAAATATTTTGGAACTTCAGAGTCCGCCACCCGAATTCATGAAGCATGAACATTAGCAAATGAAAAAATTGAAAATCATCTCGAATTCCCGTTTTATGGCCATAAACGCCAAAAAACGAGGAACATTCATGGGGTAGCAATGACTATTGTTCATGTGGTTATGTTTATGGGCCCACAAAATTATAAGCGATTCGGAGCCCATCGCCTGAATTCATGAAGATGGCATGGACATTACCACACGAAAAATTATAAATAATCTAGAATCCTATTTTTTGACTCTTAAACACCAAACAATGAGGAACAATCACGGCGAAGTAATGACTAAAGGTCGTGTCTGATGAACCCAAGAAATTGTAGACAATTCGGAGTCCGTCGCCCGAATTCATGAAGAAGGTGTGGGCTAAGCACATGAAAAATTAAAAACCATCATAAACTTCTATTTATGGTCCTAAAAAGCTAAAAAGGAGGAACGATCACGGTAAAGTCATGACTATTCTTTATTATGACATTTTTAATGGGCCCACAAAACTTTTGGGACACGAAGCCGTCACCCTAATTCATGAACATGACATGGACACAAGCACACGAAAAATTGAAAATAATCCTAAGTTTATGTTTTATGTCCGTAAAATGCCAAAAGAATGAGGAACAGTCATGGAAAATCGATGACTATTATTTTTAGGATATTTTTATGGGCCAAAGGGGAATTATAGGTTGTTCGAGGCCGATCGCCCATATTCATACAGAAAACGTGGACTATTGCACACGAAAATCTGGGAATTGTCCTGAATTCCTATTTTATGGCTCTAAAACTCCAAAACGAGGAACAATCATGGAGAAGCGATGATTATTGTTTATTAGTTCATTTTTTATAC